>JASANF010017218.1:0-42939 GCA_030248245.1 Trissonchulus sp. WLG1_4
AACGGAAATACAAGGGCTTCGGAAAAAAATTGCGAAAACATCCCTCACTGAGGGTTCAGACTTCGGGGGTCGCATCTCAAAAAATCCAAAAAATGAAATAGGGGTTCTTGAAGCAAAAATGCTTCCCCCAAGGTGCTCTAACTAAAAAAAATAGGTCCACTATTTCCCCCACTCAACTGCATTTAACACAGGGGCCGTATTCTCAAAATTACCTGCAGGTAAAGTTAGGCTAACTTTACCTACAGGTAAGGTGAAGGTAAAGTTAATTTTGTGGGTAAAGGTAAAGTTAAAATTGAAAACGATGTTAACGTCGACGGTTGAGGTTAAAAATTTGCACAATACACTAACTTTAGCTGCGAAACAAGTTGAAGCACTTTTCAGGACCGAATCTTTAGGGTAACCTTAGCTATCACATTGGCTTTAAGCATTGTTTGAGAATACGACTTTCCCTTCACTTTACCTGTGGGTAAAGTTAGCCTAACTTTACCTGCAGGTAATTTTGAGAATACGGCCCCTGTTTAAATAAATATTTACGGTATTTCACAGGAATTATGTGAATTTATAAATAAAATAAGGAAAGTAACGTTATTTCATTCAAAATTCAGAAACTACTAATTTTATGTAAACAGTTTTTCAGACAAATTTTACGAATTTTCAGGCTTAACTTTTGTTTATTTTGCAGACTTGCAGAAACCTTCGCCATGTGTTGTTTCCGAGTTTTACGAGCAAAATTTTTGTGACTAACGCTGTTCTCTTGCTGCTTGAAATTCGTTCTTTTCATCATGAAATCGCGTGTATGTATATACACAGGAAAACCAGTGAATCTGAATTATCTGTAAATTTTTTCTATTACAGATTTTTCAGATGTTTTTTACCCGTTCCATTCAGAGATTTTTTACAGACTTCCAGAGGAATTTCAGATACATTTCAGAGAAATTCAGGGAAAAGTCAGAGAATTTCACGCGAATTCAGAGACTCTGAATTTTATCTAAAAAAATGTTACTGGCTTTTCAGATAATTTCAATATACTCTCTACAGGAGTTTCAGAGCTAATTCACATGCTTTTCACATCTGTAAAAACTAGGTAAATTTTATCTGAAACTCGGGTAAAAATGTATCTGAAATTTATCTGAAAAGCCATGACATTTTTTTTTCTCTCAAATTTTCTCATAAATTCTGAAATTTATCTGAAATTCCTCTGAAAGTCTGTAGGATGTTCTCTGAATGGAAAGGGTAAAGAACATCTGAAAAATCTGTAACCGAAAAAAATTTACAAAATTAGATCCCTGGTTTTCCTGTGGTATTGGTCTAGATTCTCACCCTCATGCTCCAGTATTTTTTGGTAGTTCATAGATTATATATATAAAAAGTATATATATATATATATATATATATATATATATATATATATATATATATATATATATATATATATATATAAAAGAAGTATATATAAAAACTAAAAATAACTAAAAATTTATGCTAGCATAGTTTCAATTTGGTGTGTGGGGGGAGGACTACTTGCTGGCTAAATTTCAAGCAAATCGATTGCGTATTACCGGAAATTGTCCCCCTCCAAACTCGGATGATTCCGCCTTTTTTTGCCGGCACCATAACTCAAGAAATCCTTCTTGGCAAGGCACTTTTTTATGTTTTTTTACATTTGTTTTGGTCGGCAATAGAGGTATCATAAAGATTTTCTTCCAAGCTTTTGCAGTTTTGGCTCTGCTGGGAGGGGGGAACCCTTTTTTGGGCCTCGAAAAATGGCAGTCAAAAATTCTACGGCGCCAGCTTTTGAGAAGTCACGCAAACAGCCCACGTCTGATTTCTTGCATGCATGATTGTGTAGTGGGGTCCTAGTGTATCTCTCCTTTTGGATTCGATCGGGTCATTTTCGGCCTGGGGAGGGGGGTCGGGAGGTAACTCACGTGTCATTACAGGAAAACGCTACCTACAGGGCAGTGTACGGGCAGTACAGCCTAAACGGTTATAGATAGAGGTCTGTCATTTTGTATGTGAATATAAACCCCTATATTGTGCATTTCAGCGTGCTATTTGTTTTGCTATTAAACTTACTAGTAGGCCGGAACTCGTACACCCCCTCTGATACCGTTGAAAAGATGATTTTTCACAATTTCACTCAATTTATAACGCTTTAATGGATAATCACTCGGTCTGTATTTCAACTTCATCTTAATATACAGCTGCAGGGCTGTGAGTTGATATTGTGTGATCCGCGTCGTGTGCGCTGTTTCACTTTGGCAACCCTGGCAAAGTGCCAAAATGGTCAATTTGACCAGATTTTCGAATTTTGTCAGTTTAGTTGAAAAACTGTGGAAAAAGTTAAGTTTAGCCGCTAAACGGGAATATAACGTTATTTTGACGAAAAACTATGTTTGTATGGTATATGCTATTTAAATAAAAACACAAAATTTGTGCTTTATAAAATTTGTACAAACTTTATACAAAATAAGTACGAATTTTGTGCAAAAAGTGTACAAATTTTATACAAAATTAAATTATTTTGTGGTTTTAGTTGCCATTTAAGCAGTCTGATGCCTGTAGTATCAGTGAAAAAGGTCCCAAACAATTTTTTGAAAAAGCACAAAATGTATACAAAATTTGTACAAAATTTATACAAAATAAGTACAAATTTTGTACAAAAAATGTACAAATTTTATACAAAAATTCTAAAATTTTTTTGTGGTTTTAGTTGCCATTTTAGAAACATTTAGGCAGCCTGATGCCTGTAGTATCAGTGGAAAAGGTCCCAACTAATTTTTTGAAAAAGTACAAAATTTATACAAAATTTGTACAAAATTTATACAAAATAAGTACAAATTTTGTACAAAAAATGTACAAATTTTATACAAAAATTCAGAAATTTTTTTGCGGTTTTAGTTGCCATTTTAGAAACATTTAGGCAGCCTGATGCCTGTAGTATCAGTAAAAAACTTCCCAAAAAAATTTTTGAAAAAGTACAAAATTTGTACAAAAAATGTACAAAAATCATACAAAAATGTTTGAACAAGAAGTACAAAATTTGCACAAAATTTGTACAAAATTTATACAAACTTGCACTCTGAGTACAAAATTTGTACAAAATTTATACAAAATTTGTACAAAATTTATACAAAAAAGTACAAAATTTATACAAAATTTATACAAACTTGCCAAGGTAGAAATACAAAATTTATACAAAAATTATACAAAATTTATACAAAATTTGTTGTACATTTTTTGTATAATTTTTGTACTTTTTTTGTATAAATTTTGTACTAATTTTTTTTCCTGTGCCCCCCCCCCCCACCCCCCTGGCTACCCCCTTGTTAATGATTAACAAGCCTCGAAATCTCCGTTGGAATATGGCAACCTTAACTAAAAAAATGGAAGGCCAATTTTTTATAAAAAAACGGAGGGGCTTTCCAGAAAAACCATAGCATCAATTGAAGCCTATTTCATGTTTCTTCGACACAATAGATACGTAAATCTGTTTTTGTATGCTAAACAGAAAAAGTTGTTCAGATATTAACCGGAAAAAAACTCAAAAAGTCAGACCGCCCCGAGGTCGCCACAAAAATTTGAGCTCGATAATTTTCTCAAAAGATTTATAATTACCCACAACGTTGCCTGTCCCAGCCCCCGCCGTGCATGCAACAAGAATATATATATTCCTGCACCTTGCCAAAGTTAAAGATAGAGGACATCATATACCAATTATGAGCTGCGGCCAGGGGCGTAGCCAGGGGGGGTCGCGGGCCCCCCCCCCTTTTGGTGGAACCTGAAGAAATTGTCAACAAGGGTCCCCCCTTTGGTTTTTCTCTCCCGGCCCAAAAAAATTTCTGATACGTCTCTAATTGACCAAATTTGGCCTAAAAATCAAAAATTTCCCGCATTTTTTTTCTGGGTGCTGCCGCCCCTAGACCCCTGCGACTCTGTGGTTTATATACTATTCTTTGTTATTATCTTTGTCAAAGCCTATGCATGTACATATACATGTACATACATGTATGCATCAGGGATCGACCGGAACCCTAAAACTACCGGAACCGGAACCGGAACCACCTAAAAATACCGGAACCGGAACCGGAACCCCCTTCAAAAAGACCCTATAGTTTGCAATATTTTCAAAAAAATTTTTGTTTACTTTTACTCACATTTTTATATGCAACCCTTTATATATATATATATATATATATATATATATATATATATATATATATAAAAAAAAAATATATATATATATATATATATATATATATATATATATATATATATATATATATATATATATATATATATATATATATATATATATATATATATATATATATATATATATATATATATACACACATTTGACTTTCTATACACTTAAATACGCTTTTGACATTTATTTTAGTATTTACAGTAATTTAGCACTTCAATTCGCAGTGCAAAACACAAGATCAATGAGCCACAGGTTGCAGGGGTCTGGGGGCGGCAGCCCCCAGAAAAAATGGAGATTTTTTAACTGTTTACACCGAATTTGGCCAACTAAAGACGTATTAGAATTTTTCCGACGGGAAAATTAAAAACTAAACATGGGAACGTCACATCAGACAGTGTATTATACAAGAAAATTCAGCATAATGTACTTTTGTGGACAGGCATAGGCTTTAATTCGAGAAATATTCGAGAACTTTTGGATTTTTAGGCAAATTTTGGTCAATTGGAGACGTATCAAAAAAATTTTTGGGCGGGGCGATAAAACCAAAGGGGGAACCCTTGTTGACAATTTCTTAAAATTCAACGGGGGGCGGGGTGGCGACCCGCGCGACCCCCCTCCCTATCTACGCCTTTGGGTCTGACTTGGGTCAGGTTAATTTTTGCTGGGTCCAGTTAAGAGAATTTGAGTCTGGACCCACTCGTGAACCCTAAAAAACCCTCACTTGGAGAAAATTGGGGGGCGGGGGGCGGCTGTACCGTCGTCCCCTCTCCTAGATGTTAGATAGCAAGGTTTACACAGATTACATAATTTTTCAGTGTAGCGTGAAAAACCGAGGACCTTCGACCTTCGGTTTTCATTGATCTAGTTGCAGTAATAATACAATAATAATACAATGTTGCATAATATACTCGTGTAGACATGCACATGCAGCATAATGTAGTTGTGTATACATGCATAGGCTTTGATGAAAGACAATAACCAGGAATAGTATATAAGCCACATAGTGGCAGGGGTCTGGGGGCGGCAGCCCCCAGAAAAAGAAATTTGGGAAAATTTTTGATTATTAGGCCAAATTTAGTCCATTGGAGACGCATCAGAAAATTTTTCCGGCCGGACCATAAAAACCAAAGGGGGGACCCTTGTGTAAAAAATCACTTTGGAAAAATTTCGGAGGGGGGAATTCCCGCCATCCCCCCCCCCCTGGCTACGCCCTTGAGCACTGCAACATAAGAAAGAATGCCCGAATAAAAAATCAGAAGCTATTTGTATGTAGTACTCAGGGGTTTTTTTTGTGTAAAATAGGGTGTATTTACACATCGGCCGCCTAATTTACACAGCAAAAAATAAAAATACACACTGATTTACACAGCCCCATTGTCCCCCAAAAGTTGATGAAACGGCCTATTTTGGTTGTAAAAATTACAAAAATTCGCGAAGTGACGATTGCTGCCTGTGACCTCTTTGTCCTATCAAAATTAAGTCTAATTTTTGACCCCAAAACAAAAAATCTTCAGTTTCTGCTCTTAAACGGCTTATGATTTTTTTTATTTTAGCATTCGTTTTTATGCACTTGAAGGTTGACAGTGAAAAATTAGTCATGCTGAGCCTGCATGTGCGATTTCTTGTCCTACTTCAAACTACTGTAAACGTTTTACACCCGGATTTGAAAAAAAATGAGTAGGATCTGGCTGATAGAACAACTCTCTATCTGTATAATCCTTGCATGTACACGGGGTCTCGGCCTGGGGGTTGGGGTTGGGGCTTGTTTCAGATTTTTCGAAATTTTAGGGGGGCTTGCCCTGGCGTGTCGAATACTTGAACTGACAAAAACGCAAAAAGTTTCAATTATATATATATATATATATATATTTTTGTATGTAGTTCGAGTCTCAAAGTCGAAACATTACTTTTCACGTTAAAAAACGGTCAATTTTTACCTAAAAAATGCTAAAAGACACACTTTTACAAATTTACACAACATACCCTTAATTTACACAGCAAATTTTTAATTTACACAACATTTACACACTGCCAATTTTGAAAAAAAAACCCTGGTAGTACTAGTACTATATTACAATATCCGTTAACAATAAATCGATAACAAGCACAAACGATAACAATGTATTAAGCTAGTACATAAAGACGAAGACTAAACTAGTTACAAAGTCGCAAGAGGTTCGCCGGAACAAAATCTGAAGATTTTTTGATTTTTAGGCCGATTGTGGTCAATTGGAGGCATATCGGAAAATTTTCATGGACGAACAACACAAAATTAAAAGCAAAATCCGTTGTCAGAGAATTAGTGGTTCCGGTTCCGGTTCCTGTACTTTTGAAATACCGGAACCGGAACCAAAAAGTACCGGAACCGGAACCGGAACTCCGGTCGATCCCTGGTATGCATGTATGCATGTATATATACACGAGTACATTATGCTACATTTACTTGTGCAACACACTGTCATGTGACGTTACCATCTTTTGTTTTAATTTGTCTGTCGGAAAAAATTTCTGATACGTCTCCAGTTGACTAAATTAGGTCTTAAAATAAAGTAAATAGTAAATTGAAAAAATCGCCAATTTATTTTTTGTAGGCAGCCGCCCCCCAGACTGCAGTTCTGTGGCTTACTATTCCTGGTTGTTGTTATTATATTTAATCAAAGCCTGTGCATGTCTACAAGACTAGATTATGCTGCATTTACTTGTGTAATACACTGTCTGATGTGACGTCAAACGTTCCCATCTTTTGTTTAAATTTTCCTTTCTGATACATACGTCTCCAGTGGGCCAAATTCGGCCTAAAAATTGAAAAACTCTACCTTTTTCTGGGGGCCGCTACCCCCAGACCCCTGCATCCTATGGCTCAGTGGTCTTGCGTTTGCAATGCGCGTGTATATAAGTACTAAAATCGCTAAAAACTTCACTTCAACTTCAAAAATGCTATCACTGAGGGTGCAAAAAAGTGGACAAGGTGCGACCCCCCTTTTCAAAATCCTGGCTACGCCCCTGGCTGCGGCTTCCGTTTTCGTTAGAGAATAGAAAATAAGTCAAACTTTTAATTTTTTCTACGATTCTGAGAAGTGGGAGTAAACTTTCATGAACTGTTGAACTACCTACTGAAAAATAGTTTTCTTGGTTACACTGTGAAGTGTGAACGTATATAGCTGTAATGAGCGTTATCGGCCTCAAAAACTACATAGAATAACAAAGTTATGAAATTTAACGCTAAACAGACTTTCGTTCTCGTTCGGGAGTCTTCACTTCGCGGTTTCACACTCCAAATTAATGGGTTTGCTAGTATGAACTAAAATAACCAATGAAAACTTACAATGTATAAACTTTCTATATATTCCGACTACGTCTGAACAATCTTGGCAATTGTATAAGGTGAGCCTGCCCAATTCATAGTGGCTCGCAGTAGCGTAACCAGAATCGAGTTGAGGGAGGGGCCAACGTGCTTTTTTGCCCGAAAAGTTTTCGAAGTTTGGCTACCGGGGGGGGGGGGGGGGTTCTACGCGACCCAATTTTTGTATCTAAGGGGGGCCCTGATCGCTGAGGGGGGGCCAAGACCGCTACGCCACTGGTGGCTAGTGAATCAAGAAAAACGTAAGAGCTCAGTATTAATGGGTTAATGTGGTAGTTCCAGAATCGCAGTTTTTTTACATGAGGCTATTTTCAAAGCTTTTTTTCAGAACAACCAGTAAAGCAGGAATAAAATGGGTACAATTTTTCGAAACAAGACTCAAAACTTTCTACTATCACGTTTTAATCACTGATAAAATCCCATGTTAAGACTAGCTACCCCGTTGGCTTACAGTTCAGTAAGCCAATGCGGTAGCTAGTCTTAACCATGGTATTTTACACCAAATAAAAAATGCTCTGGGTGTTTTTTGGTGTAGTTTAAGAAAATCATAGTCTCTTAACTCGTAATGTATAGACCTGTCAGAAAAACGGGTCACTGCGATTATGGAACTACCACCTTAAGTTATCAGTTAACTTTAACTGATGACTTTTTTAAAAAAAATTATCAGTTATCAGTTAACTGAAACACCCCTACTGGGGGCGGTAGCCCTCAGGAAAAAAGTCAGAACGGAGTCAGTCAATATATACACTATACGCACCCGCTTCCAGCGTGGGTCTTACTTACGGAGTCAGTCAATACGTTGCCGCTTCTAGCTTGGGTCTTACCTTACATACGGAGTCAGGCAATACGTTCCCGCTTCCAGCGTGCGTCTTAGTTACGGAGTCAGCCAGTACGTTCCCGTTGGCAGCGTGGGTCTTAGTTACGGAATCAGCCACTGCAGTCAGTCGCATCACATCATCTGCGTGGGTCACTTACTCAGTTATTGCGCTTCACCCACCCTCGTAGCCTGCGTGGGTCCCTTACTAACCCTTTCGTGGGTGCGTGGGTCTAGCCTACACCAGTGTAGGCTGGGTGTAGGCGTTGCCCATGCGTGTATGAACTTATTAACATATGAACTTATTGCTTATGACTTTTGTGCAACAGGCCCCAGGGGTCGGCAGCCCCAAGAAAAAAATTGCCGATTTTTTACAAATTTTAGGACGAATTTGGTCAACTGGTGGTATCAGAAATTTTTTTCTACAGGACAATTATATATACACAA
Source organism: Trissonchulus sp. WLG1_4 (assembly GCA_030248245.1). Taxonomy (NCBI): domain Eukaryota; kingdom Metazoa; phylum Nematoda; class Enoplea; order Enoplida; family Ironidae; genus Trissonchulus; species Trissonchulus sp. WLG1_4. The sequence continues at coordinate 8,833 of JASANF010017218.1, forward strand.
AGATGGGACCATTACATTTGACAGTGTATGTATTACACACGTCAATACAACATAATGCATATGTATATGTACTTGTGTAGGCATGCATACTTTGATGAAAGATAATATTAATGACTGGTACGCCACATAGTCGCAGGGTCTGGGGGCGGCAGCCCTTAGGAAAAAATTTCAAATTTTTTTATTTTTAGGCCAAATTTTATCTATTGGAGACGTATATATCAGAAACATCTTCGTCAGCTTTTAAATTTTCGTAAGGAGGGGGCTGCTACCTTCTAAGGGGGGTGCTCAAACCGCAAAGTGGGGGGGCTTGCAGCACACCCAGCCCCCCCATAAATACGCCACTGGAACGGGGTTAAATACAGTTGGGGGGGGATAGTGGACCTTTTATTTGAGTAGAGCAGTTTAGATGGAAGCATTTTTGCTTCAAGAACCCCTGTTTCATTTTTTGGATTTGCTGAGATACGACCCCCAAAATTTGAACCTTCAGCGAGGGACGTTTTCGTAATTTTTTTCAGAAACCCTGTTTTTTTCGTCCTAAACGTGTTTAGAGTCGGAATAATGTTTATAACTTTAGGATCAAACAAAGGCAGCATGACCATGTTCCTTCCGAAAAATTGGCCAATTCACTGGAATCGTCCAATTTTTTACCTAATTCAAACTTGGCCTCAATATTTAGGCTTGTGCTTAGGCTTAAACTTAGGGCTTAGGCTTAGTATGGGGCTGAGGCTAACGCTTAGTATCAGGCTTAGGCTTAGGTTCAGGCTTAGGCTTAGGCTCAGGCTTAGGAACCAAAAAATAGAAATTTTCAGGAAAAATCCTGCCAGCTTAGCCTAGAGAATCCTGCCAGCTAAGCCTAGACGATGCCTTAAAACATCATAATTCACTCAGAACTATCCAGTAACAAACATTATAGCTGTATTTGGCTTCGAACTTTGGCCTACGGTCACTCCCAAGTCACAAGTCCCAAAAACACAAAATGCAATTTTCAAGCGATCATGTCTCAAAAAAAATCCAAGTTTGTGGATAGGTGTTCTATTACAGAAAATGCTTCCCTTAGGGTGCTCTACTTGAAAAATAGTTCCACTATCCCCCCCCCAACTGCACTTGATCCGAAGAACGAACACCAAAACTAATCACAGGAAAAAAATTTTTCGAAAAGTGACCGAAAAATGAAGGAAAAATGGAGGAAATGCAATTTGAACCAATTTTAAAATATGTATTCCTTTAAATTTCATACTCATTTCGTGCGTTTTTTGTACATATTTTGCCTAAACTTTTGCTTTTTTTCCTTCAACTTTCGGTTTTATTTCTACACATTTTCAGTTTAATTTTGGCTTAATTTCAGTCACATTTCCGCTAAATTTCCGCACCTTTTCTGTCATTTTTCAGCAATATTTCCTTTAAATTTCAGTCAAATTTCCGCTAAATTTCTGCAGCTTTTCTGTTATTTTTCAGCAATGTTTCATTTAATTTTCAGTCATTTTTCCGCTAAATTTCTACAACTTTTCTGTTATTTTTCACTAATGTTTCATTCATATTTCCTTCAAATTTCAGCCAAATTTCCGCAACTTTTCTATTATTTTTCAGCACTTAGTATGTGATTACGGGCCTAAGTGTTACTCACATACATTATGTACACATACACTTATGTACTGTACTTACATATGTACACTTCGCTTAGCTGCTTCGCAATTGTTTCGGTTTTGTATTCACATTATGTTTAGTGTTTGGCTTAGTGGGGGGGGGGGGGGGGGGGAGTTGGGGCTAAGCTAAGCGATTCGTTGGGGATTTGTATTGAGCTCTCTTTCATGCAAGGCTCAACATATGTGAGTGTGCGTGTACGTTTTCAAGTTTACGCTTGAGGTTGGGATTTCAGCTTAAGCTGAGGGTCAGGCTTAAGTTTTGTAATTTTGAAATTTATATGTTTACATAACATGTGATGAGCCTTGCAGCAGGAAAGCCACTTTGTCTGCTGTAGAGAAGGGTTAAGTTGACTTTGGGTGGCTTTTGCCGCCGAGGGAATGAATGGCATGCAATTTAAAGTGCATTAGTGACATTTGCCGACCAAGTTGAGCCTTGTCGGTCTTTTAATCTGTCGAAATAAAAAATGCACTTTGTTTTTCAAGTTAGTTTTTTTGCATTTCTGAGACAGCACCATCGATGTAATTTTTCTTCATGGGCCGTATTCTCAAAATTACCTGCAGCTAAAGTTAGGCTAAGTCGTATTCTCAAACAATGACTAAAGCCAATGTGATAGCTCAGGTTACCCTTAATATTCGGACGAGAAAACTGCTCTATCTTGTTTCGCAGCTAAAGTTAATGTACTGCGCAAATTTTTAACCTCAACCGTTGACGTTAACCTTGTTTTCAATTTTAACTTTACCTTTACCCACATTGTAATAAAATCCCGGTCCACAAATTTAGATTTTCCGAGGTATGTATGATATCTTGAAAATAGCATTTTCAGTGTCTTTTAGAAGTGAATGTAGGCCAAAGTTTGAATTTGAAGCCAAACTATGTGGCTAAACCCGAAATTTGAGCCTTTTGTGAGGCTCGTTTTCGCAAAATTTTCAGAAACCCGTATTTTTGCCGTTCCAAGATACTTAAATGAAGTGTAAATAATGTTTAAAAATTTTTAGAACCAAGTCGACACACATTATATAACCCTATTCTTTTTGAAAAATTGGCCAGTCACCTGAAGCCTCCAATTTCTGGCGTATTTTTAAATAAACAAAAATACTTATATAAACCGCCGCCGTTGAAAATTTAAAAAAAAGTGAGAGACATGCCCGGAAATTTTGGGGTTAAATGCAGTAGGGGGGAGAATAGTGGATCTATTTTTTTAGTAGAGCACCTTGGGGGCAGCATTTTTGCTTCAAGAACCCCATTTCATTTTCTGGATTTTCTGAGATACGACCCCCCGAAAATGAACCCTCAGTGAGGGACGTTTTCGCAATTTTTTCCGAAGTTCTTGTTTTTTCCGTTCTAATCGTGTCAAAATAGTGTCAGATTATTGGTTACAATTTTTTAGAATGAAAATAAAGGCTCTTTGATCGGGTTCCTGCCGAAAAATTGGCCAAATTCGCCAGAAACGTTCAATTTTTGACCAAATGCAAACGTGGCCTTAATTTAGGCTTGGGCTTAGGCTTAGGCTTAGTATGGGGCTTAGGCTTAGGCTTAGGCTTAGGTTCAGACGCAATAAAAAATCCTGCCAGCTTAGCCTATAGAATCCTGCCAACTAAGCCTAGACCATGCCTTAAAACATCATAACGCACTCAAAACTATCCAAAAACAAAGATTACAGCCATTTTTGGCTTCGAACTTTCGCCTACGTTCACTTCCAAAAACAGTGAAAATGCAATTTTCAAGGGGTCATAGCTCAGAAAATCCAAACTTGTGGATAGGGGTTCTATTACAAAAAATGTTTCCCTCAAGGTGCTCTACTCCAAAAAATTGGTCCACTATTCCCCCCCCCCCAACTGCACTTGATCCGGATTTTGACCTTAAATTGCTGTGCCAAATTTTTGTGTTCAGGTCTCATTCGTAACCGAGTACTTTAGGTGCAAAGTTTGCACTGAAATTGCAAAAACCTCACAAATGAAACTACCACTTTAAGTAGACTGCAATCAATCTCACCACTGTCGAGGCTAATGATAACGTGAGTATGAACAGCGGAAATCTTGCTAAAAACGCATGGAAAATGACCTTTGCTTTGACTGAAATGTATTCGTAACAATGCAGAATAACGTAAGAATTCAAAAAACACGTCAATTGATGACCGAAGGAAATATGACCGAAAAGTGAAGGAAATATAAATGAAATATGATCGAAAAGTGAAGGAAATATGACAGAAAAGTGAAGGAAATGTGAAAGAAATATGACCGAAAGTGAAGGAAATTTGACCGAAAAGTGAAGGAAATATGACCGAAAAGTGAAGGAAATATGACCGAAAAGTGAAGGAAAAATATGTGCCGAAAAGTGACGGAAAGTTGGACTAAATGGAGGAAATGTGACGGAAAAATGAAGGAAATGTTGCGGAAATGTTGCGGAAATGTGTCTGAAATGTGACGGAAAGTGAGAATTGTTATTGGAGGTAATTTGACGGAAATAGAGAGGAAATGTGAAGGAAATTTTTCCGTCGTTTTTCCGTCATTTTTCAGTGACATTTCGAAATTCTTTTTTCCGGTGTAATCTGAAGCGATTTTTCAAAAAATTCGAACGTCATCAGCCAGATCTCAAGCTCGGCCACTATCGTAAATACAGTAGCGGTTTTTTTCAAAAAAAGTGTTGACACAAACTCCAATTTTTGTGCAACAAACATTTTCAAATATATGCGGTTTAATTTTACCCTGTCATGAAAGTGGGGCTGACGCCGTTGAAAAGCGTTAATTAAGGTGGCTCTCCTGAAATGTGGGTTTTGGCCATCATTTTGAAAACGCGCAAAAATATACATGCATCCTAAGAACAAAAATTGTTCAGGCTTGAATTTCCTTCAATTTGATGTTCACATCACATGAAAAATTTTTTGAAAAATTTTCAGCTTTTTTCAGCAAGATAAATAGATTTTCACGGAAATAGCTTTGCAAGCCAGTGCATTTACACGTATGTAATGATTTTGGAAGAATGAAAAACACTAGCAGCTGTGTTTTACTTGAACGTACTTAAAAATGTTTGATGTTTTATTGAGTGTGGTGTAATTTTTTTGTAAAATAAAGCAGTATTTTTGCATGATGCTTAAGGTGGCACTCCTGAAATGTGGGTTTTGGCCATTATTTTGAAAACGCGCAAAAATAAACATGCATCGTAAGAACAAAAGTTGATCAGAAGTAAATTTCCTTCAATTTGATGTACATATCACATAAAAAAATTTTTGAACATTTTTGAGCAAATTTCGTCAAGAAAAATAGATTTTCACGGAAATGCCTTCACAAGCCAGTGCATTTACACGTATGTAATGAATTTGAAAGGCTGAAAAACACTAGCAGTTGTGTTTTACTGAAACGTAATTAAAAATTTTTGGTGTTTTATTGAGTGTGGTATAATTTTTTTGTGAACTAACGCAATACTTTCTGCATGAGACAGAAATAAAGTGCGTGTGAACACAAACGCAAATTTTCGGCTTGCGATTTTAAAAAATTGGCTTAACGAAAAAAGTTAAAATTTGGCACATAAATAAACCTTGGCATTTTCGAGCGGTCGCAAAATTTGATTTTGGGCAAATCGATAGTATCTAAAAAATTTAGCCAAATTTATGTTTTTCAAAAATCGCGATTTTAGTGTTTTTCGATATATCAATCATATTCATCAAAAATGAGCTTTTGCGACCGCTCAATCACGTTGAGTCGAGCGAAATGAGCTATTGATTGTGCAACAGCTACTTACTTGCGAAGAGAAATCGCAAGCCGAAATTCCACTCACGTTTGGTCTACAGTGAATGCTAGTTTGTGTCAATCAACTTCATTTTTTGTATTTAGGCATACTTTTACACCAGCTTGCCATTGTGTATCTAAAATTGGCCCCAAACTGCCGTTTTTTGAAAAGTCACATTTCAGGAGCGCCACCTTAAATAAAGTGCGTGTGAAAACTATCGCTAAGTTTCGGCTTGCAATTTTAAAAAATTGGCTCAACGAGGATAATTAAATTTTGGCACATAAATGCACCTCGTTGTCTTCGAGCGGTCGCAAAATTTGATTTTGAGCAAATCGATAGTATTTAAGAAATTTTGTAAACTACGTTTTTCGAAAGTCGTGATTTTAGTGTTTTTCTGTATATCAATCATAATCAGAAAAAATGACATTTTGCGACCGCTCGATCACAATATGGCAAGCAAAATGAGCTATTGATTGTGCAACAACTATGTAGCTTTGAAGAGCAATCGCAAGCCAAAGTTCCGCTCACGTTTGGTCATTTGTATCAATCAACTTCACATTTCGTGTTGGGGCATACTGTTCACCGTTTTTCGAAAAGTCCCATTTCAGGAGCGCCACCTTAAGGTGGCGCTCCTGAAATGTGATTTTCAAAAAAACTGCAGTTTGGGGCCAATTTTAGATACACAATGGCAAGCTGGTGTAAAAGTATGCCTAAATACAAAAAAATGAAGTTGAATGATACAAATTAGCATTCACTGTAGACGAAACGTGAGTGGAATTTCTGCTTGCGATTTCTCTTCGCAAGTAAGTAGCTGTTGCACAATCAATAGCTCATTTTGCTCGCCTCAACGTGATCGAGCGGTCGCAAAAGGTCATTTTTGATGAATATGATTGATATATTGAAAAACACTAAAATCGCGATTTTTGGAAAACATAAATTTGGCTAAATTTTTCAGATACTATCGATTTGCCAAAAATCAAATTTTGCGACCGCTCGAAGATGACAAGGTGCATTTATTTTAACTTTTTTCGTTGAGCCAATTTTTTAAAATCGCAAGCCAAAAATTTGCGTTTGTATTCACACGCACTATATTTCTGTCTCATGCAGAAAGTATTGCGTTAGTTCACAAAAAAATTATACCACACTCAATAAAACACCAAAAATTTTTAATTACGTTTCAGTAAAACACAACTGCTAGTGTTTTTCAGCCTTTCAAATTTCAAGGGGTCATAGCTCAGAAAATCCAAATTTGTGGATACTGGAGAGGGGTTCTAGAACTAAAAATGCTTCCCTCAAAGTGCTCTACTCCAAAAAAATAGATCCACTATTTCCCCCCCCCCAACTGCACTTGATCCCACATTTAAAAGTTTATTAAATTTTCACAGGTAACGCTACTCACTTGTGAAAAAACTGACGCGGCACCAAACTAATGAATGAGTAAATGTTTTTTGCAGTGGAGCTTATACTTTATTTTTAGCATTAAAAATGGCGGCCGCAGATATTCGGGACATCTTGGAACTAGAAGCAGGTCCTTCAGACTCTTTTGCTTCTGTGGAATCGATTCTCGGTGGAGACAACAAAAAGGTTAGTCCGCTCTTACTGGTCCAGCCGCAGCCATGTCTCTCGGCTCTATGTCGAAAGTTCATATACTTGCATGTCAGGGTTTGCGTCAGGCGGCATATCCTCTTCTATACCATTCGTATCAACTTTACCTCGCAAGCCGTCGGAATTAAAGCCTCGTGTGATTGTATGAATAAGTTTGGTTTGTAAAAAATTTGCACTGCAAAATTATATTTACTGACATATTTTTATGCAAAATTTTAGGGGGGGGGGGGCGTCTGCCAAAATAGGGGGGCGCACCAATTTCACGATAAAGCACTATTTTTACAGGAAAAAATGGTTATACGGTAAATGTTACGTTGTGATACGTTATTGTAGTTACGCTAATACTAAATTTAGCCAAAAAGGACTCAAAACCCAAAAAGGATATCGCTACAGCTAAAAATTCGCTAAAACGTCCTTCCGCAAATATTTTGAGCTATGGGGGGATGGCACACCATCTGAAATGGGGAGGGCTCAAAATGGGGAGTCGCGACCAAAATGGGGGGCGCCTCCCCCCCCCCCCAGCCCACCCCCCACTAAAAATATGCCAGTATTTAGTCAAGTCTTTTGTACAACTGTACCTGACTTGCGTAAACAAAAACCGTAGGTGGTTCCTAGTAGTATGTTTATATTTTCAGAAACCTCTACGAAAGCAACCAGTGCAGTTCAAACGACCAGAAGGGATGCATCGGGAGTTGTATAACTTACTTCGTTCTGATAAGTACGGATCACCAACTTTGTGCGATAAAACCAACCAACCTTTCTGCTTTGCCTTTTTCCGCTTTAGCAATCCTAACCACCTATTCTACACAAACAATGGAGGCATTTTTATAATGGTTGACGTACATATAATAATCAGTGGCATATCCAGGGGTTCGCAAAGAGGGGGCTGCGACACCGGGGGGGGGGGTGCGGAGCAACATCAGCCACTAGGTTGAACAGCCACTACTGACATTCAAAGGGAGGGGCTGGAACCCGCTAAAGGGGGGGCTGGGGCCCACCCAGCCCCCCTAAATACGCCACTGATAATAATATAAGAGATGTACGTAAATGATGAGTAGAAGCGCGATGCCCCGCTATATTTACGATTCCGTGTCAGATTTGACTTATCGGGACAAGTCCATCTCCTTGGTGCCGGAAAAAGGTGCTCGAAAATATTTGCTCCAAATTAAATACTTGCATACCGTTAGTTAAATAAATTTCCGGTATGTATATATTCTAGACACGCTCCACCCGTAATTTCAACAGAATCACCTGGAAAGCTAGGAGGCTACAAACATGCCAAGGCACGGCTTGGTAATCGTAACGTTCGATCTTGGACATGGGCAGCGTTCAATAACCCAGCTAGAAAGGTTGCAATACATTATATTTATTTTCATTTTGAAGGGTCTAAGGGACATGGCATGACAAAACATGACAGTATTACGCCATGTCTAGCGTGAGATAATTTGCGGGATCATAGCAAACTATATACTTAATTTATTACAAAGACTGAGCCGTGGTATCATCGTGATCAGGTGCACTCGCATCATACGTGGGCAGGGCCCGGTTTCATAAAAGATCAGTTGCGATTCATTAGTAACACTGATTTAAGCTAGAAAATAATGTATAACTTTGCGTTAACTTAATCCTTCTGTTGGAAATTTTCACGACATATTGCCAATATGTTAGATAATGTGTGTGTAAACTTTTGTTACATTTGCTTGATGCAGACAAAAGTCTAGCTAAGTCAAAGTCATTCATTAGTCCCAAATATTAGTAAATATTAGTGGTTCTAAAAAATTCACTAATATTTGCAAAATTGCAACTAATGAACGACTTCAAGTTAGCTATAGATTTCACTGAATAACTTGATTATTGTGAGATTTGAACCACATGTGGTGTAACATATTGGCTATCTGTCATGAAAATTTCCAGCAGAAATATTGTGCAAAGGTCAAGTTATACTCGATTTTCGATGTTGCACCAGTGTTACTAATGAATCGCAATTCATTGTTTATGAAACCGGGCCCAGGAAGTAATTTTGTTAAAGGGGGGGGGGGGTGGTTAAGCAACTTATGCATCTAATACGGCTTCTCAAGCCAACCTACTCTGGTTCAGTGACCCTCCCCTAGTTAATTTGTATTAGGGGGAGACTATTAATGTCCCATATTTGTTGTCCATATTTATTCTGTATCATAACATTTACATTAATTTGCAGTTATTTTTGTTTATTAGGACGAACTGCAGCTCAGCCATTGGGTCAGAGAAGGCGAGACTGAAAAAGTGTACCCGTTTGCACGGTTCAATAGGGTAAGTAAAGAGTATGTTTATACCTAAGTCATGAGACTTAGTTTCACATTTTGATGTTATTCCCACTTTATTCCGAAATTGTTCTTTATAGTTCATTCGTTGACCAGATAAAAAAGCGTTTATGATTTATTTTAGTTCAGATTATTTATGACTTATATTGTATAAATTCGGTGCTTAAGTTGTCCAAGTTTTTACTACATGAGTATTAGCTGTCGGAAACTGTTTATTATTTTTTGTTCAGTTCAGAAGGTTATTTGTAATTTGTAACAGCTCTGTGTAGACTGTAAGCGAAAAAGATAATTTTTGCTAATAGCAATTTTTGTTACTAAAGGTTTTGCAAGTGCCCATCTATAACGATGAAGATTATGACACTCATTTGAGACACGACTCATGGACGAAAGAAGAAACAGATCATTTATTTGATTTAGCAAAACGCTTCGATTTACGGTTTGTTAAATTTTCTGTATTAAAAGTTTTTTAGTTAGCAATTTTGCGTGTCTTCTTCATAAATGTCGACATTTTCTTTTAACGTGTTCGAAAAAAAATTACTTAACTGCTGCACGGTATAATGTCAGTTTTCGATTGTGGTTACGATATGGTGTGGTCTGAGAGATTTTCAGTCCAATTTCAAACTAATTTTTGGTTGTAAAGCATAGTTAGTGTCATACGAAATGCATGAAAACATTATTTCTATGGATGTGCCTGCCAGTTTAATGTTCGGCATCCCTTTGAGCAAGAGTACATAATAGCTTCTCACTCTATATAGAAGAAGAGTGAGACACTCTCCAGCCTGCCTGTGTTCTAGCACAGGCAGATGCGCTGGTCGTTTTCAGGCTACATGTTGACATTCTATGCAACATGTGACTGGCCAATCAGCGCGTAGATTCCCTGCGTAACACACTTTAGTATATAATCGCTGATGCGTTGATAAGCATTAAGATAGGGATAAAAGCTTAATAACTCATTATTTATTCATAGTCTGCTTGTAAAAACATTAAAAAAGGTTTGCAAATACCTTTGGGGATATTTTGGCAAACTTTCAGCGAAATTGATTGAGAAACTTTTGAGATATAAACTTTTCTGAATTTCTTCAAAGTTTCTCAATCAATTTCGCTGAAAGTTTGCCAAACTATCCCCAAAGGTATTTGCAAACCTTTTTTAATGTTTTTACAAGCAGACTATGAATAAATAATGAGTTATTAACCTTTATCCCTATCCCGTTTTATGATTGGAGCACGTGCACAGGCGTCTGCCAATCAGAGAATAGAAGCTCGCTTCTGATTGGCCAGTCACATGTTGCATAGAATGTCAACATGTAGCCTGAAAACGACCAGCGCATCTGCCTGTGCTAGAACACAGGCAGGCTGGAGAGTGTCTCACTCTTCTTCTTTATAGAATGAGACGCTATTATGTACTCTTGCTTTGAGTATGCTGATTTTTTTCGCTTCGGGAAGTATTTTGCAATTGAGGTCAGTCAGACTTTTTTTGCCGGGCGGCTAATAGATTTTGTGTTTTTCAGATGGTTTGTAATTCACGATCGCTGGGACCGAATGACATTTACCACTGTCCGCTCCATCGAAGATATGAAAGAACGGTTTTACAATGTGGCGAATGCGTTATCTAAGGTATGCTTACAATATAAGATGGTAGGTTTGCAATTTTATCAGCTTCAGTCAAACCACCTTCTTCACCATTTTGCACAATTATTGATTCAGAGGTTCACATTTGGCCAATTTATAGGCTGTACAGAACCGTCAGTCAAAACAGTGTCACGGGATGCAGATGACCAGAAGTTTATGCGAAAAGAAGGAAAAAGGTTTTAATTTCAACAAGTGGTTGATAGTTTTTATTTTGGGATTTAGCGCTGTCGCACCGACTCTGATTGTTTCCAGTAATAGCAAGAGTACATAATAGTGTCTCACTCTATTTAGAAGAACAGTGAGACACTCTCCTTTCTGCCTGTGTTATAGCGCAGGCAGATGCGCTCGTCATTTCCAGACGACATGTTGCCGTTTTGTGCAAAATGTGGCTGGCCAATCAACGCTTTAGTATATAATACTATGATGCGCTGATGCGTTGATAAGCATTAACATAGAGATAAAAGGTTAATAAATCATCATTTATTCATAGTCTGCTTGCAAAAACATTAAAAAAGTTTGCAAATACCTTTGAGGATATTTTGGCAAAATATCAGCGAAATTAAAGTTTCTCAATCAATTTCGCTGAAAGTTTGCCAAAATATCCCCAAAGGTATTTGCAACCCTTTTTTAATGTTTTTGCAAGCAGACTATGAATATTAATAATGATTTATTAACCTTTTATCTGTATCTTAATCCTTATTAACGCATCAGCGATTATATACTCGCAGAGAATCCCAGCGCTGATTGGCCAGCCACATGTTGCACAAAACGACAACATGTGGTCTGGAAATGACGAGCGCATCTGCCTGCGCTATAACACAGGCAGAAAGGAGGGGGCCCCCCCCCTCCTCCAAAAAAAGCGAACTCTTTTTGTCTCTTGGTATTTTTTGAAAAAGTCGCCCGCCCCCCGGGGGACCTTTTTGCCCGAAAAAACAAAAAAAAGAAAAAAAAAAACATAAAAAAAGGAGGAAAGAAAAAAACCTCCTTTTTTAAATAAAAAAAACTTTTTTATTACAAGCACACTTTCCCTCGTCGGACGAGTAAAAAAAATAAAAAACAAAAAACAAAAAAATCAGGGTAGGCGCGATAGCGCCTAACCCTAGAATAGGAACGACACTCCACATTGCAGAATTTCAAAATTAATTTTTTTAATAACTAAAAATTTATGCAAGCAAACTGGTTTTAATTTGGTGTGTGCACGTGCCTGGGGGAGGGGTACATGCTGGCCAAATTTCAGGCAAATCGGTTGGGTATTACCCGAGATATGAAAAATCGCCTCCCGCAAACTCGGATTTTTCCGTCTTTTTTTTTTTTTCCCGGCGCCATAACTCAAGAAATCCTTATTGGCGAGGTACTTTTTTATGTTTTTTACATTTGTTTTGGTCGGCAATAGTGTCATCATAAGGATTTTATTCTGAGCTTTTGCCGTTTTGGCTCTGCTGAGAGGGGGAAAAGCCCTTTTTTGGGCCTCGAAAAATGGCAAAGTCAAAAATTCAATGGCGCCAGCTTTTGAGAAGTCACGCAAACAGCCCAAGTCTGATCTCTTGTATGCATGGTAGTGTAGTAGGGTTGTAGTGCGTCTCCCCTTTTGGAGTCGATCGTGTCACTGTAGGCCTAGGGAGGGGGTCCGGAAGGTATTTTACGTGTATTAGGGGGTTAGGCTACCCATGGGCAGTACAGCCAAAACCGTTATAGATGGAGGCCTGTCGTTTTGTATGCGAATATAAACCCATATACTGTGCATTTCAGTGTGATATTAGTTTTGCTCTCAGATTTACCTAGTAGCCAGAACTGGTGCACCCCCCTCTGACACCCTTGGAAACATGGTTTTTCATGACTTTGTCAACGTATAACGCTTTTATGGATAACCGCTCGGTCTGTATTTCTAGTGCATCTTAATATACAGGCGCAGGGGTGTCCGTGGATATTGTTTGGTCCGCGTCATGTGCGCTGTTCCAATTTGGCAACCCTGGCAAAGTGCCAAAATGGTCAATTTGACCAAATTTTTGAATTTTGTCATTTTTGTTGAAAAACTGTGGAAAAGGTTAATTTGAGGTGCTGAACGGGAATATAACGTTATTTTGACGAAAAACTATTGTTTTCATCCAAAATAGTGCTCATTTGTCAACTACGGTTGTGTGTACTAGACAGTAAATATGTTGGCAGTGTAGCCAAAACGGTAATAGATGGAGGCCTGTCGTCTTGTATTCGAATATAAAGCCATACATTGTGCATTACAGCGTGGTATTGGATTTGTTGTCAGGTTTACGTAGTAGCCAGAACTGGTACACCCCCTGTGATACCGTTAAAAAGATGATATTTCATTATTTTCTCAATGTATAACGCGTTTATGGATAACTTCTCGTTCTGTATTTCTAGTGCATCTTAATACATAGTCGCGGGGGTGTCAGTTGATATTGTTTGGTACGCGTGGTGTGCACTGGTGCACTTTCGTAGCCCTGGCAAAGTGCCATAATGGTCAATTTGACCAAATTTTTGAATATTTTAAATTTTTTTGAAAAATCGTGAAAAGGGTTAATTTGAGTTGCCTAACATGAATATAACGTCAGTTTGACCAAAATTAATGTATATATATAAATATATATATACATATATATATATATATATATAGGATTAGTTATTAACCCAAAATAATGACAAATACGAACAGACCAATTGTGTACTGTTAGTGGCTTTGTAAGTGCAGCATACGCATGCGCGACTATCACTTTTCAGAATGTAATCATACAATATGCAATCCAAGTGTCAGCTTTCCTGTCGTCAAGTAAAATTGCTGCAGCGGAAAAAGAAATAGGATTATTATAAAAATGCCCTTTCACCAAGGGCAGCAGTGTGGGTAGAATAGGAAAGTTGGCTGATCTACAGCGGAAAAATGCTAATAAGCTTGTCAAATAACCGGGACAAGTTTTGCAGCCGAATAGGGAAACTCAGCTTGCTAAATGAAGCGGACAAGAGTTGCGTCAGAATAGCAGTCGCCCTGCGACACGTTAGTGCTTTCTGCACCCTATTCGCGCGAATTAATCAGCCATTATCATCAGCTGCCTGTTGCCGGAAAAGTGTCGTGTACTTCATGGGTTCTTGACAGTGTTTTTTTTGCGTCAAAAAGTGCGAAACGCCGCACTTTTTTTCTTAAATTTCGCACTTTTTTTTGGCAATGTGCGTCCCGTGACGCACTTTTTTTCGGCTGAGGCTGAAAGATGTCATAGCTGATTTTGGCCAAAAAGTGCCGAAAATAGCATTTTTGTCGCGAAAATTTTGAAAAATTTTCCAAAATTGCGTCAAAACCATAAATTTGTAAAATTTTCTGATGTGTCCAACGTTTCAACCTTAATCGGTATGCAGCTACAGCTGGTTTCAATACAGTTTACAAACTATTATGATTAGTTATGACTAAGATCATGATTAGAAAAAATCGTGTCGAAGCATGCCACACCCAGCAAGTTTCTCAAAAGCAGGAATTAATGCCAATAGGTATTTAGGTGATTGTCCCGCTAGTATCAATGTTTGGAATAGGAGAATTCTATTATATTATATCTGCTGAAATTAGCTGCGTGTTTACAGTGTTAGCCAACTTAATTTGGCGTAAAGAGGCAGTCTCCAGGGGAACTGAGTTAAGTCCTCCAGACCCCTGCAACTACTGCAGTTCCCGTTTTGTACTTTTTCAAGCAAAAATGCATCCTTGTAGTCTTTTTCAGTCTGCTAAAATTCAAAACTCTGTTCAGCTTTCCTCAACAACACCGAAATTAACGTGATCAGCATTGACGTAATATTTAATTCCCTCTTGGATACCGCACTATGAAGCGTATCGAATACAACATAAATTTCTAGATGCTGAGACGCCACGGCCGCCGATTAGTTTAAGTCGCCGACTCTCATTTATAAGTTAAGCTCAGCTTTCGCACATTCTAAATGGGCAAGGCAATGGCGTACCCAGGGAAGGGTAGATAGATGGGCGGAATCGCCACCCCTCCTGAATTTTTTTCCAAGTGAATTTTTTTACACATTTTTACATTTTTTCACAGTGAATTTTTTCCCTTTCGCTACAGTGTTTTACACAACTAAATGTAGCATAATACACTCGTGTAGACATGCAAATGCTGCATAATGTACTCATGTATACATGTATAGGCTTTGATGCAAGATAATAAGAAGGAACAGTATGCCATAGAGTTGCAGGGGTCTGGGGGCGGCAGCCCCCAGAAAAAAATTGGGGGAAATTTTTGATTTTTAGGCCAAATTTGGTCAATTGGGGACGCATCAGAAAAATTTTCCGGCCGGACCATAAAAACCAAAGGGGGGACCCTTGTGTAAAATTTCAGTCGGGGAAAATTTCGGGGGGGGGGGGGGGGCGGACGCCCCCCCCCCCCCCCTGCCCCCCCTGGTATTTTTTTTTTTTTTTTTTTTTTTTTTTTTTTTTTTTTTTTTTTTTTTTTTATATATATATATATATATATATATATATATATATATATATATATATATATATATATATATATATATATATATATATATATATATATATATAATGTTAAGTTGAAATACGCCATTACTCACTTGTAATTTCTAGGGAAGATGTCTATATAGTATATATATATATATATATATATATATATATACAAAAGAAAAATGGATTGCACATGGAGAAATTTAAATGAAATAGGTACCTGTATAGTGTATATATCTGCAGTGCAGAGTATAACTGTATAATCTATACACCTGACTTAAGTCCTGAGTGCTAGTAGGTGTCGAAAATGTTTTTCCTAATTATTCGCGCGAATAGGGTGCAGAAAGCACTAACGTGTCGCAGGGCGACTGCTATTCTGACGCAACTCTTGTCCGCTTCATTTAGCAAGCTGAGTTTCCCTATTCGGCTGCAAAACTTGTCCCGGTTATTTGACAAGCTTATTAGCATTTTTCCGCTGTAGATCAGCCAACTTTCCTATTCTACCCACACTGCTGCCCTTGGTGAAAGGGCATTTTTATAATAATAGTGTTGGTTTGTGACTAAAGCAAATATTAATATAGAGTATTGTTATAGATAGACGAGGAAGAATTTCTGATTGGCGAGCTGAAAAAGATTGAAGCCAGGCGTAAAGAACGAGAACGGAAGGCCCAGGATTTGCAGAAACTGATCACAGCAGCGGACACGGCTGATCGAACCGGAACCGGATTGGCCAGCGCCGGGACTCCGGGGATGACTGGGCCCACGGGATCATTGAACACTGGGTTGGCTAGCCTGGGCGCTCTGGGGGCTGCCGCTGACAAACGCAAAAAGATGGCCATGTCAAAGAAAGGAAGCGATGTGGCGGCTGTGGTGGGAGTGAGTAATTGAATGATTACAAATGTTTGGTGATCTGGAATCAGAAATAGTTGGCTAAAAACTGAATTTTGCTAAAAATATATTTGCGGTGATTTAAAAAAAATCCTATTCTAGCGTACACATTGAGTATGCTTCTCTATAAGCTACTATAAAGTACCTATGATGCACCAATATAGTATGAGCTTTATTTAGTTTTGTAACTCAAATTGGTTTTACAAATAATTTGAAACTTTTGCAGTGTTGTATTTGACAGCTTGGAGTTTTTTTAGATTGGTGAATCATCTTTGGACGCTAGGAATAGGATATTGGAGTAGGAAAATGATGTTTGCCTTTTTCATGTACAGACATAGATACTTCACGTTAACTACAAGTATGTTTTTAGTTCAGTGCATGTCTGGTATTTTGGATTTTTTTCGCAAAAACGTTCGTAGTTTTTAAAATTGAAAAAAATGACGATTGCGAAAAATTTTCAAACTATTTCGCACAACTGCGAAATAATTCGGAGTTGTCGTTGCTTTGTGTGGCTTAGTCAGAAAACATTTCGGTACGTATCGAGTACTAATTATTTCTAATGTAAAGAAAAGAATTCTAATTTGTAAGTCTGCTGCATTACATAAAGAATTTTTTGCGAAAATTTTTTAAGCTATTTGCGAAATTGCGGAAATTTGCAAACGAAAAAACCCAGGTGCCTGCAGTCATACGTTTTGTGTGTTGAACAGCTGAACATTATTTGCTCATTAAACATAACGAACGAGCAAATTGATGGTTATTGCAGACCACCTGTGATACGATAGCCGCAGGTCAAGCTTTGACGGGCATCAAATGGCCGGAGTTTCGTGGTCCTGGGGTTTCACTGCGATCACAACGCATGAAATTACCGGGAAATTTGGGCCAAAAGAAAACGAAAGCGTTGGAACAGCTGCTAGAAGAATTGCAACTAGGTATCTTGGGCTGATAAAATTCAATTTTTATCATTTTCATAAAAATAAAAATAGTCTGTTTTGAAAATAGTTTTTACGCAGTTGCGACTTAGAACTGACTGACGTCGACCTTTCGCAGAGCTTTTTTATATAAAAAGTAAAAAACTGTATATTATCTAAATAATAAATAAACTAAATAAAATATAATGAATCACAGTAAATTATATTTTTTCAGATGGACACGTTATGCCGACAGAGGAAATTTGTGAGCATTTTAACCAGCTAAGATCCGATCTGATTCTGTTGTACGAACTGCGGTCTGTACTCGTGTCCTGCCAGTTTGACCTGGAATCTTTGCGTCATCAACACGTGGCGCTTACAGGGAAAGATGTAGGAAAAAACAAACTTTCTATAATTTATGTTTATAAAGCGTAGTATATATTTGTTTTTATCTTTGAGTGGGAAAATTTTCTTTTGATTAAAAATGTGGCGGCAATAGGAAAGGTCTATATAATCAGACTGAGACCAACTAATCTGAACCAAAGACCAATCTTTAGCAAAAGTGGTTTTTTGTGAAAAATATTTTAGGGTATTTTCAGTCGATAAGGAGAGAGAGTGAGATACCGGAAGTGTATTTTTTTACTTCGTCTTCGACATAAAGAATAGTGTTTTAGGAACTGGTGATACCAGTTCGTTTACGCGCTCCCGCCGGTGAAGATAGCACGGAAGGCGGCACTGCAGCCACTACGGCACAAGATGAATCTAGTCAAAATGCCCTTTCAAGCTCCCCTTTGAAGCGCCGCTTGAATGATATTTTGGAGTTAAACACTCCTGCAGTAAGATGGCTTACCTATATGCTTATTATATGATCTTTTTCAGCTAGTTTAAGCTAGTCTTAGCTTACAGTTTGAAGTGTTGCTTTAAACTAGTGCACAAGTAACTAACAGCGAATAGCATTAATTGAAACAATATTAGAGTGGAATCAAACCGCTTGCGCTGGAATACGAACCTCCCTGCGGCAGACCACGAATTGAGTGATCGACGCTAAAGCTCAAATCGGGGATATCAAAACTTAATTTATGAAAATGTGACTTAAGGGGGTAATGTCGTTTTCGTGGTTTTTGACATTTCAGTGTATTTTTTGCGCCCACAGAACTCAAGCTAAAAACGGACTGCGGCTTCGAAACTTTAAACACATTATCTTTAGAAAAATATCCCCACCCGTTTTTTTCCTTTTCTAAAAATAGTTTGTAAAGTCGGTGTTATGGGCTTTTGAAAATTTTAGAGAAAAGTCAAATTACGTGATTTTTGAACGAAAATATCATTTTCTCAACGTAGAAACGACTTATCAACTATATCAAAAAAACGGGTGGGGATATTATGTCAGTGCATAACTGCAAAAAGTTTAGTAGTTGTTGGCTGATCTTGAGTTTCATAACTGTGGCGCAAAAATTAGTCAAAAAAAACCGCTGATGGGGTGTATTCAAATGATAGCAGCAGTAAAAATGCAAAAGATAATCTGCTTTTAAATATAGTTTTTTAAAGCTAGAAGGTGTAAAAAAATGTAAAAAAGACCGCTCTAGTTTTTGTTGAGGTTAAGTGCAGTTATGGTAGTTTAAAAAAACACCTAAAAACGCAATTACCCCCTTAATAGTGCTGTATGCGTGAGTAGTACAGACAGGCGTCTTGTACCTAACTTCGACCTAAGTACATTTAACATTATTTATTTTCTTGAAAAGTTGAGGCAACCAAAATTTTGATGAAGCAGCTGTATTACATCAAAACACTACTACGATTCTCATGTATACTCACCTATTGTCTCTTTTTCAGCGAAAACGACGGGCTGTATTGGAGCAAATGAATATTATGAAGAAACTCAGGAAAACGTGATTTATTTGCTGTATCAGCGTTAACTCTGTGTCCATTCAGGTTCGAGCGCTGTGTGCTCCTAAAGAGGATACTGACCATAGAATAGAAAAGATCAATCTTTTTTTAGCCAACTAGAAATTCGAGTCAAACTTTCTACGGGTTAACATAAAGTAATATCAAGAGTACATAATAGCGTCTCACTCTATATAGAAGAAGAGTGAGACACTCTCCAGCCTGCCTGTGTTATAGCACAGGCAGATGCGCTGGTCGTTTTCAGGCTACATGTTGACATTCTATGCAACATGTGACTGGCCAATCAGAAGCGAGCTTTAATTCTCTGATTGGCAGACGCCTGTGCACGTGCTCCAATCATAAAACGGGATAGGAATAAAGGTTAATAACTCACTATTTATTCATAGTCTGCTTGTAAAAACATTAAAAAAGGTTTGCAAATACCTCTAGGGATATTTTGGCAAACTTTCAGCGAAATTGATTGAGAAACTTTGAAGAAATTCAGAAAAGTTTGTATCTCAAAAGTAAGTTTCTCGATCAGTTTCGCTGAAAGTTTGCCAAAATATCCCTAGAGGCATTTGCAAACCTTTTTTAATGTTTTTGCAAGCAGACTATGAATAAACAATCAGTTATTAAGCTTTTATCTTTATCTTAATGCTTATCAACGCATCAGCGATTATATACTAAAGTGTGTTACGCAGGGAATCTACGCGCTGATTGGTCAGCCACATGTTGCATAGAATGTCAACATGTAGCCTGAAAACGACCAGCGCATCTGCCTGTGCTAGAACACACGCAGGCTGGAGAGTGTCTCACTCTTCTTCTATATAGAGTGAGAAGCTATTATGTACTCTTGGTAATATAAATAGCAATTTTTCACCTGTTTTAATGAATCACTAAGATAATGTTCTTACTGCCATTGTTGTTGTTTTGATACTTTTTTGCGGCTTGTAAATTTAATAAAGATTTATGTCTGGCTGGACTGGAGTTGGTCACTGTCAGATGTCTTGCTTTCAGAGGAGAAGAGAGCACCCCTCCTTTCAAGCTCTAGCCATAAACATTCGTGTGCTCTTATATACTGAAAGTAGTAGAGATCGTGGTAGGTTAGAAGGGCTAGGATTTGCGGGTCTAAGGTTCAGTTAAGCTGAACAATTTACTAAATAAAGACTACGTGTTTTACATTACCATTTTCGGCTATATTTTTTATGATGTGCCATATTGGGCAAAAAAGTTAAACAATTCAAGTTAAAGTTAAGGCTCGGGCGGTAATTAAGTTAAAGTAAGCCCAAAATAAAATACCTAGTTTTATAGAACTTTAAAGTTGAAATAAGAGTATTTTTATTTAAGTTAAAGTTCTTTAGTTTAAGTTGAAAGTTTAACTTTTTTGCCCTAGCTTGGCAGGAAAGAGACAAACAAAAATAGCGTTGTTCCGTCCGAACATTTTATTTTAGTTATAGGTTTGGTTTAATCCGTACTTTCAATTAGGTTTTTGTTATAGTTTTGGTAGAAGGCGTACCTTCTAAAGTCGATGTAATTAGTCCTTTTTAAGCCTAGTTCATAGTAGTCCGGAAGTGACCGTAGTTGTCCGTGTTGGGACACGGACACGGACAAAAGTTGAACTGAATTCAACTTGTCTTCCGGACATCCGGACAGCCTTTACGGACACTCTCGGACAACTTGTTACGGACATCCGGACAAGTGTGAATTAAAATACTCATACGGACACGGACAACCATGAACCGGGCTTTACGCAGCCCCTTATATTACTATATTCAGAATCTCAGGTTTCAATGTTAAATCGGGTAGGTCGAATTTCCAGTGTTAAATAACACTGGAAGGGCAATGTAGGTCGATCTTGCGCTTTAGTTTCGGAAGGATCACAGACGATGTTCTAAAACTATCGAACAAAGACAAAATTTACGGCCTGAGTGGAATCAAACCACTAGCCTTTCGTTTCCCAGTCCGTTGCTCTACCACCTGAGCTAATCGGGCTGACAGTTACAAAATCGCCACAGACTAACCAACTCACGACACCTAGCAAGTAGTTGTGCAGTGCGCCAGCGGAAAATTACAGGTAAAATTGAGATGTCTGAGTTCAATATTGATCTGTGGCTCCAGTAATACAACCCTTGCGTCACAACAGTCATATTTTGCTAAAGATATTTTTTATTGGTCATTTAGTGCGGTATCAAAACGTCCATTAATCACAGTTAACTAAGTGCTATCTGGGGCAAAAAAGTCAACCCATTTTTATTTAAGTTAAAGTTAAAGTTAAAGTTAGGCAAAAGACCTAGTTTTAGTTAAGGTTAAAGTTAAAGTTAGACCACTAACTTTTTTTAAAGTTAAAGTTAAAGTTTGATCTCCGTTTTCGTTAAAGTTAAAGTTAAAGTATGACAACTAACTTTTTTAAAAGTTAAAGTTAAAGTAATACCCCTAACTTTTTTAAATGAAGTTAGATTCAAATCCAAAACTTTTTTAGTTAAAGTTATAAAGAGTTATTTTAGACAGATAAATATATTTTCAGCTTTATACATAACCATACTGCGGAACTTTAGTGAATAGACATTAATGGGCAAGCCGAGAGTTGGGAATGCCAGAAAATTTTCCGAAAACTCCGCAAACTACTAGAGGTGATTTTCCGGAAATTGCCAGACTTTATCGGAAGATTTTTGACAGGCTTAAAAAATTTCCAAGCTGAATAAAAACTTCTAATAAAGTTTTTAAAAAAATTTCCCCAGTGGTTACTGTAGTCCGTGGGGGTCAATTGGGTTCATTGTGATAAAAATAAACCCCGGATTTCAGCACCTCAAAATACTCCTAGGAACGAGATTTAACCGCAAAAGTGGCGGCAGGGCGTATCCGGGTCATTATGTACGTTGTACGAAACGTGGGGGTCCCCTTTACAATTTAGGTTATACCTTCATTTGTGGGGGGTCCCCCATGTGTATAGTGTCACACTCTTCCCATTATGTACACTTGATAGGGGTAGTATCAGCACCTGACTACGAATCTGCTGTTTGTTTATGTCTAGAAAGAACCATCTTGGACCATCATACACCTCCAACATCAGTGGCGTACCCAGAAAAAAATTGCGAGGGGGAATGACTTCGATTTCTCCTAATGAGTTACAATGGACTTTTAAGCAATTTTAAAACTTATAAAACGCCTTACAAACGACAGATCCCTTAACCACAAAGTTGCAAGGGTCTGGGGGCGGCAGCCCCCTGCTGGCCTCCAGAAAAAATTAAGCTATTTTTTCAATTTTTAGACAGAATGTGGTCAACTGAACTGCTGGAGACAGGAGACGTATCAGAAATTTTTTCCGACAGAAAATTAAAACAAAAGATAACGTCACATCAGACATTCAGACAGTGTATTACTCAAGTAAATGTATCATAATATACTCGTGCAGACATTTAAATGCAGCATAATGTACTCGTGTATACATGCACAGGCTTTAATGAAAGATAATAGCAAGGAATAATAAGCCACATAGTTGCAGGCGGCAGGGGTGTGGGGGGCAGCCCCTTGACAAAATTTGGGGAAATTTTTTATTTTTAGGCCTAGTTGGTCAGTTGGAGACGTATCAGAAAATTTTTTTGAGCGGACCATAAAAATCAAAGGGGGGGCGGAATTCCAACCTTCCCCCCCGGGTAGTGGGTACCTACGCCTTTGCCCAACATGAGATCGAAGTGGTGACATCAAACCCTACAATTATAGGCAAATTTGGTATCAATTCAATCACGCAATCGCATATTTTGACAAGAAAATCTACGATCACAACAGTTTTTGCTGACAAAAAATGCGTAATTTTTCGCAAAAAATAGAACCTGTTATGTATGTGGGTCGAACCCTCGAAGTCTCAACAACTTGCAGACCACTCCACAACGCTAATTCCATGGGTAGCGATGCTTAGTTATAACTGTATAGAAGGAAAGTACAAAACAGACATCAGACTAGACGATCAAGTGATTAGCATGTGTATCGAGTTTAAAAATTACCAAACAAAATTTAATGTCACAAAATTTTGACAACTCAATAGCCAAGACCCAAAGTGTTGTTGACCATTATTTCATTAAAAATGGTAAAAAAACCTGTCTCCAAAAAAAAGAGCAGTCAGTTCCCATACTAACTTTACGTGTTAATTATATTAGCTGGACAACATGTGGCTGCTACTTACACTATGCAGATGCAGAGTTGTTCTCTAGAAGGAACAAATATACCACTACACTACTTCAACAAAACAATCATATGAGCCACTTACAATATGTTGTAAATAAATGCGTTAAGCTGAGCGGCCTCCAGTAAAAATAGGTACCACGACCAAAGATTACGGTTGTGAACAACAGCGTCGGAAGAAAAAATTTAAATTTGACAACAATTTTGGTCAATTAGAACATCAATTAAAATACTTCTTAAGTTATCTTACAGTAAATAAAAAAGTTATAAAAAAGTATAGATTCAAAATTTTGAATAAAAGTTATAATTTAAGTTAAAGTTAAGAAATTGGCGGAATTTAAGTTAAAGTTAAAGTATGGGTGCTTGAATTTAAATTAAGTTAAAGTTAAAGTAAGACCCTTAACTTTTTTGAAGTTAAAGTTAAAGTTAAAGTAAGACCCCAAACTTTTTTAATTTTAGTTAAAGTTAAAGTTAAACTTATTTGCCCTAGTGCTATCATGGCCTTATGGTGTAGTGGTTAACACTCAGGACTCTCAATCCAGTGACCCGAGTTCAAAACTCGGTATAGCTTACCTTTTTAATAATTAATTATGCTGTTTAGAGTTAGAATGTTAAATTTTTTTAATAATAAATTATGCTATTTAGAATGTTTAATCAATTAGTTTTAATTTTTTATAATTTACCAGTAAAGCTTTGGAGCTACTCAGCAATAAATATGTTCGGAAATTGGAGTTGAACAATCATTTTATTTACGAATAATGGCCGCGTTTTATATTTCCTCTGGAATATTGACACTCAATCCTCACAATAACAAGTTCTCACTCTGCAGAAGAGCTTATTACTTTCTTTGAATTGAAAAGGTTTGCTGTCATAGTAGTACGTGTTACTGTTGTTTTGATACCGCAAAATAATTTAAATATGATATAAATATGATACTTGGAATTTAAATAAAATACTTTTGATATTTGATACTTGAAAAAAATTTAAATATGATATAAATACAATACTTTGAATTTAAATGTGATACTTTTGATATTTGATACTTGAAAAAAATTTAAATATGATATAAATATGATACCAAATAATTTAAATAAAATACTTTTGATATTTGATACTTGGAAAAAATTTAAATATGATATAAATACAATACTTTGAATTTAAATATGATACTTTTAATATTTGATACTTGGGAAAAATTTAAATATGATATAAATATGATACTGAATAATTTAAATATAATACCATAATTTAAATATGATACTTTTGATACCAATTTTAATATTGATACCCGTATCAAAAGTATTAATACCCAAGTATCATATTTATATCAAAAGTATCAAAATGCTACAAAACCAAACGAACTACCAGCCTACTGTCTATTCATTGATTTTCTTAGACTTTTCCGCCTGAAATTTTACACAAGGGTGCCCCTTTTTTGTTTTTATGGTACAGCTCAACTGGTAATGCCCTCTAAAATACAGAAACGGAGCAGTAGCCAATCAAAAAAAGAGGGGATCTAAAGGCGAGATCAAAGAATGCCGCCGTTATTAGCCTGCACAAACATCAAAAGGTGCCGCCTTTAAGCGTGGGAATCAAAATTTTAATATTAAATATGATACTGGAATTTAAATACAATATATAATTTTGATACTTTGAAAAAATTTAAATATGATATAAATACAATACTTTGAATTTAAATATGATACTTTTGATATTTGATACCCGGAAAAAATTTAAATATGATATAAATACAATACTTTGAATTTAAATATGATACTTTTGATATTTGATACTCGGAAAAAATTTAAATATGATATAAATACAATACCTTGAATTTAAATATGATACTTTTGATATTTGATACTCGGAAAAAATTTAAATATGATATAAATATGATACCAAATTATTTAAATATGATACCATAATTTAAATATGATACTTTTGATACCAATTTTAATATTGATACTGGTATCAAAAGTATTAATACCCAAGTATCATATTTATATCAAAAGTATCAAAATGGTATCAAAACAACAGTAGTACGTGTACGATCATGCTCATTAGGTACTTCACTTAACTGTTGACCAAAACAGAAATTGCCACTGCCATTATTTAAGTAAATACCGAAAAAGCAAATTTTTAAGCCTGTGCCAGCTTGTACTGTACCCCCCCTCAACTGAAGATGGGGTACTGAGTTGAGGGGGATACCCCCCTCAGTTCAGCACGGGGTATCGAACTGAGTAGGGGGTACCCACCCTCAGTTGAGTACGGGGTCTTCAGTTGAGGGGTGTACCCCCCCTCAAAACCGTACATAAACGGGCTATTTCGCGCTCCGCATTGGACGCGCGCCCGTAGGCATAATAGGAAGAGTGTCATACTCTTCCTATTAAGTAGTCTTGATTGTGATTAATAAGGACTTAAACTGTAATTAATTTCTATTCAATGACTAGAAAATAATAACTATTTTTATTTCGTGGATGTTGAGGTGACTAACTATGACGAACTAAACGGTAAACCACTGAGGCGGCCGCGCAAAAACATTGACAAACAAATGGAATTTTATTAGAACACGATTACGTTACATATAGGAATAGGACAGTTTAGCGATTCAGAAAGCTTGTTTAGCGAAGCGCAATAAATTTAAAACAACGGGTAAAATTTTTGTGATTAAGAAAGTTCTATTTCTAGTTATTGTACGGTGACCGGATCACGATACAAGACAACCAACAACCGCTCCATGTATGCATACGAAATAGTGCATTGCTTTTCAAAAGAAAAAATATCAAAATTATCTGCAGTAGGCCGACGTTACAAAATGAAAATTGTGTTATAAAAAATTGAATCAAAGGTATCCAAAAAAGTTTTAAGAGAAAAAGGCAGCCTTGAAAATTCGTGCTTTTTTGGTCGATCAGGTGGATCAGGTGGTTTTGTGGGTTCGCTCAGGAACACTGCGTTCAAAGTCAAAGACTGCGCTTAAATCCAGGTTTGACAAGCTTTTATGAATCTACCAACATGTGTTTAATAAGAATCAATGGACGATGTGTATACATTATTCAGATTAGTAGAGGCGCCAGTCGTAATGTCGTAATCCGTGGCTATTGATGATCGTATCGTCTAATCATTTTCCCCGCCATAATGATATCATTTAGTTTACCAAATCGTTTGCCCAGAGCGGACCTTAGCCCTTCATAATGTAGCTGGTTACTGTCGTAATTAGGCTGTGCCACACAAAAGTCAATATGTTGAAATATGGCACAGAAAATAAGACAAAAGCACAGCAGCCGATACATTATTTGGAGACCTTTCTGTGAATAAAACCACGAGGTTATAATTAGTTAGACGCAACCAGAACAAAACAAGAGTAATGGAAAAGAAGGAACAAAAATTAGGAAACTATAGGTGCCTAATTAAGGCTCTGGAAGGTTGCGTAAGCTATTATCTTCTTGCTTGACTAAGGCGAAAATTTTGTTAGTGTATTTTCAAACAGATTTGATTTTTATTGATGTAGGTAGGCGTGCAGGGGAAGGTGCAGCTGAATGTTTACTTGAGTAAAAAAAAAGAAAGAAACCTATTTTAAAAATGGTGTCACGAAAATTGAAAGAAAACTAAAAAAAGAAAGAAACTGTCAAACAAAAGTGAAAGAAGTTTTAAAGAAACGAAGAGGAATTTGAAAGCAAATTAAAAAATTAAAATGTCAAAATAAGCAATGCGAAAGAAATATGGAAGAGCGTGTGTAATAAGGAGAAAGTTTAGAATTAGAAAACACTGATTGGTGCAGATGTAGTACACAGAGATTGGCAGCATGAAACGGTTTGCGAAACGATGCGATACGTGACTATTCTTCTTTGTATCGTTCCAATTCCATCAGGATCGCAACATTAATGTCAGCTGTAGTGACTATTGACTACAACAGCTTAACACCTATCATCACAAATTTCAATTCATTTCACAGTGTAAATAGTTGATTTTGTAGAAGTACTTGTATTGTGCAATGCTTGTACTTAAAACTCAACGTGAACGCACTTCGGGTAGGTATCCCCGGGGAGCCGTCAACGTTGGGTTTAGGTATACGGTGTACAATGGTTATACCGGCCCAAGTGTAGTGTCCTACATGGCCAAATTTGGCCAACTTAATCAGTTGATGTATATACGTAGTTAGTTTTGTTTCGAAGAATTGTTAACTGTTCTGCCTAAATGTTGGATGATGAGAAATAAATGAATCTGAAAAGACATTAAAAATTATTTTAAAAAATTTAGAGGGCACATCCGGCGGCACACCGTCCTGGTCTTGTCCTTGTGCTATTAGAAAATGTGGTCAAGTTGGCCAGCTGACTTGGCGAACTTGGCCAACTTCAATGGCTAACTTGGCCAACTTCAGTTGGCCAACTTGGCCAACTTAAAAGTTGCTAACTTGGCCAACTTCAGTTGGCCAACTTGGCCAACTTAAAAATGGCTAACTTGGCCAAATTCAGTTGGCCAAATCAACTTGGCCAACTTGGCCAACAAGTTGGCCAACTCAACTTGGCCAACTTGGCCAACTTGAACATCCGATACTTTCACTATTTGAAATAAAGTCAAGTTCAAATCTCGAAGTTTACATTTTAAATTTTCATTTTCATTAACTGACTAACTAACTTGAAAAAATTAACTAGAGGATTAGAACTTGACTTCATTTCAAATAGTCAAAGTATCGGATGTTCAAGTTGGCCAAGTTGGTCAAGTTTATTTGGCCAACTTAAGTTGGCCAAGTTGGCCAAGTTGAGTTGCCCAACTTAAGTTGGCCAAGTTGGCCAAGTTGAGTTGGCCAACTTAAGTTGGCCAAGTTGAGTTGGCAAACTTAAGTTGACCAAGTTGGCCAAGTTGAGTTGGCCACCTTAAGTTGGCCAAGTTGGCCAAGTTGAGTTGGCCAACTTAAGTTGGCCAAGTTGGCCAAGTTGAGTTGGCCGGCATAAGTTGGCCAAGTTGGCCAAGTTGAGTTGCCCAACTTAAGTTGGCCAAGTTGGCCAAGTTGAGTTGGCCAATTTGGCAAATTTGCAACAAAATTAACAGTGTAGGACACTACACTTGGGCCGTTATACCAAAACACCTGTGGCAGCCTACCTCAAATATTACATAATTAAAGTGCGCACGCACGCAGTCTTTCATCTAGCTGTGCTTTTTTCCGGTTTAAGGCCTAATTCACACGAGCAAGAGTAGACACGAGGAGGCATCAGCAGGGGCATGAGCGGGCGCATGAGCGCCGAGCGGGAGCATCAGCCGGCGCATTCTACAATTAGAATCTTCACACTGCCAGCTGCATTATTACACACAATAGGTATAGCAGGCAGAGCGTGTCTGTGAAAATTCTATTTTTTAGACTTCGCCCGCTCACGCGCCAACTCATGGGCCCTCTCGTGCTCCATGGCGTTGCGCCGTGGCGCAAAATCCGCCCTCGTGAAAAGGGGCATTAAGGAGTTACGGATGTATGAATTGATTACGTTATTGACGCAGCAACTGCAGAACAATTTCTAATCTGGGAAAAAGTGGGGTAGGCCCCAAGCCAGTTCATCAAGTTTAGGGACAGAGTACAGACCCATGTTGTGGCAAAAAGGTGTCTCTTTTAGAATTTGTGGACGTGGACAACACTATTCTGCAAATAAAAGTGTTCCTATTGAATCCTAGAATTGTCCTCCTAAGTCCAAACTAAACACTTATACATCTTAATAAAAGTGTCGCCTCGTACGCTATAATCTGGACAATGGTGATCTGTTGCTTGAAAATTGCCTCGTGTGAATGCATTTTTGCAAGCAACTTCCAAGCAACGCGCGTTACTTGCAGATTGCCTGAAAATCGCGTTGCCTCGTGGGAACTGTGAACCGGCCTTAAGGGGGTAATTGCGTTTTTATGTGTTTTTTTAAACTACCATAACTGCACTTAACCTCGACAAAAGCTAGAGCGGTTTTTTTTACATTTTTTACACCTTCTAGCTTTAAAAAACTATATTTAAAAGCAGATTATCTTTTGCAATTTTACTGCTGCTATCATTTGAATAGACCCCATCAGCGGTTTTTTTGACTAATTTTTGCGCCACAGTTATGAAACTCAAGATCAGCCAACAACTACTAAACTTTTTGCAGTTATGCACTGACATAATATCCCCATCCGTTTTTTTGATATCGTTGATAAGTCGTTTCTACGTTGAGAAAATGACATTTTCGTGCAAAAATCACGTAATTTGACTTTTCTCTAAAATTTTCAAAAGCCCATAACACCGACTCTACAAACTATTTTTAGAAAAGGAAAAAACGGGTGGGGATATTTTCCTAAAGATAATGTGGTTAAAGTTTCGAAGCCGTAGTCCGTTTATAGCTTCAGTTCTGTGGGCGCAAAAATTACACTGAAATGTCAAAAACCACGAAAACGACATTACCCCCTTAAGTGCCAGATAACAGCACCTCTAGGTAGACGGGTGCTACCGGTTCTAGGTAACCCTTCGTTAAAATTTTGCAAAATCAAAAACAAGTTCCATCACTCTCCAAGTCTCCAATCCTCACGTCTGAGGGAAGTTTGTTTTGTTTGACTTTGGAGGTGTGCAGCACCTGTGAATAAATTATCGATGTCAGTATGTCACTTTTGCGGCATCTGTCAAGTGACGATTAGCGTACATAAAATAAATGCGAATTAAAAACTACGAAGAAAACGAAAGAAATTGCAAACAAAATGCAAGTAAATTCAAGGAAAAACCAAAAAAAATAAGGCTAGAAAAAACGGAAACAAATGCTTTCAAGAAAAATGAAAATGAAAAAAGAAAAATGCAAGAAACTTTAATTAAAATAAAAAATATTTTTACTCAAATAAAGACCTAACTGTACGCAGAATTTTAAAGTGTTTTGTGACAGCCTTAAGTCGATTTACGTATATATGCGTGAATCATAAAGCAGCATAGCAAACACAATCTTAATAGAGCACATTTTACTGGAATATAGATTATAGTTTTTTTAAAATTTTGTCTTTTAGTGCCATATTTCCTCCACCAGTAGCTTAACCTCAGCAGAGTAACTGGCTACATATGTTTCTAAATTATGAACAGACAATACTTGCAGTTTGATTATGAGCGTGACCTAAGGCGCAAGACGTGACAAATGTTCTGCAACAATAATTGTATATCATTTCTCTGTTATGAAATAGTATGTATGTGCCTATGCACGTTTTCTTTAAATAAAATGATACGGTGCGTCGTTAGAAGTTATAACAGCATGGTTTTCACTTGCGATATAAATATCTATCATTGTTAGATAACTCTATGATCCATTGTTATTTTTCACTTTTTAACTGGTGCTAGCATTTTTCCGAAATAGATGGCGTTTAAACGAAATGTACCAGTCAATATTACATAGACAAGATTCGTTATCTTACTTCGATATTAACGTTAAATTTTTTGTAGGTGTATCTCTTTTTTATCATTCAGATAAGCACAGGAAAGAAACAACAGCGCTGCGTCGATTATATTTACCTCTCCAAAAAATGTTTGTAAAAAATAAAAACATTGCAAAAAAACGGTTGAAATTGTACATGTTTAACTTTATTTTGTAAAACGTCATTTTTCTTCGTTTGTCACTTGAAATAACGAATTGCTTCCTTGGGGCCAATTTTATGTCTATATATTTATCAAGTACTATTATAATTTTGTAAAAACAAATATTACTAATTTTACTGTTAACAATCTTTTACTGTTAACAACTTTTTCTTCCGAAAAAGATAGATAAGTCGATAAAAAGATCAGATACATATCTGCGAAACAACCAAACATGTGCGATATTAATTGATCACTCAAAAAATTGTTGCGCGAAAATTATGGATCCGACATTTCAAAAAAAATAATAATTTGATAGCGATCCGATCCTCCAAACTGATCTATGTACTTCAATATTAACAAGAGTACATAATAGGATTAAATGTACTCTTGATATTAACAACCAATCATTTTCAACTTGGCTGTTCTACTGCGTAGAATTACTCACTAGCACCTACACAAATTGGTACATATCTAAGAGACTAAAAAGCAATCTTTTAAAACAAACGCCATGTGGTACAAAACTGATTACATATTTATGTCATATTTCGAAGTAAAAATGGTTAAGCCACGAAAAAGACAAAGAAAGCATGCGTAACATTTTGAAGAAAGTGAAGGGTGAAATTATGCGTTTAAGGTAATGCGGTTCAATGGTCCAAAACTAGTATGCGACATGCGTGTTAGGTACCTAGAGCAGCCTGTGGCTATTTTCCCAAAAACCGACCCAGTAGCTAAAATTTAGATTTTAAAACGTTTTTGATGGTCGATTGCAAAAATGATAGCGTAGCAACTGCTCTGAAGTACCTAAAATCTCTCTTGTTTTCAAGATTTCAGATGGAACCGAGACAATTTGCTGAATGATTATTAAAAACACCAGCATTCTACTCTCAGATGATGTCAGAGTCAGGTTACATATTCTACACAATTGCAGGCCAGCTATATCATAACTTTTCAAAATTGGAAGGTGTAGAACTGTGGAGTAACTTTTTCGTCTGAGGTACCAGTGTCCAGTAGTGACCATTGATAGTCGCCACGCACTTCTACTTCTGCTATGGTTCAAGGATATATACATTATTGGGGCCAAATTCTACTACTTTTTAGGAATAAACAGGAGCAATAGCTCATGCATTTTTGACATTGAAATTTCATTAGTACATAGTAATAAGCAAAAAACCAAGTGACTCGTTTATGCTTTGGAAATTGCTTTAAAATTTTAACAATCCAAAATAATAGTTAATAATTAATAAATAATTTCACCGACAAGAGCGTTTTGATTAACGTCGGTGAAATATTGGTTAAGCTCTTTACGATTTTAAAAGTTATGATTGCAAACAAACTGGAAACACAGCGAGTCATCTGAGAGTCATAGATCCAATTCTGAAAAATGGATTAAATTTTGTTGTAAAGAGACTGGAAAAATTGTCTGTCCTCAATCAATTACACTTAATGGAATGATAAAGCAGAGGAATTAGAATCGTAAAATGGAGATCATTTCGCATCTAAGGTGGCATAAAAATTCTACATAAAAGTTGATTTATGACCATGGTAGTTTTGTTAGAATACACCCAGTGGCAGTGACTGGCAGCATAATGGTACATAGCAAGGAATACAGTATCAGCTTAATAACCGAGTTAAAGCTTGACTGAAGGTTAATTTTCTTAACGTAAATTTCAACAACAAAAATTAATTAGGTGTAATGTACACGGCAGTCTCCAGCCTCAAGTCGCCAGTCTTCAATACAATATTGCTTTTCCAATTTCACCGTCACCGTATTCATTGCATTGTAATTTGAGGTGAAAATTTTTTGCGAAAACAACAAATCTAGTAAAAAATCATCAATTACGTGCAAACAAATAAATACATACCTACATTGACGTATGTAACGTGTAGCTTAATTGTTGCTGTATCGTAAACCGTGGTAGTATGTCAGTATGCTACAGTTTTTAGAAAAAAATTTAAACCAAAACGCAATTATTCAAAACAAACAATGGCCTGAGTCTATGCAGTCAAGTCAACAAGGCAAACCATAAAATGTATCCACATCCAGATGATAATATTCTCAGTAATGATATGGTACCAATTTTAATTTTAGCTTTTACTTCCTCTCCTTTGAAAGCATTGGTCCAACAAGCTCTGTTAAAAACTATTTTATTTTATTTTATTTCTAGCGTCTGTTTCATAGCAACGTAATTGGGTTCTGTAGTATAGGAAAATGCTTGTGCTTGAAATAGTTTGCAAAAATTAGCTAAATAATTCGGAATCCACAATGGCAAAATCGGCGTAAAGAGTTCTTTGATGTATCCTATTTCGTCTATATCTTCAGTACCAAACCAGGGCAGATTACCCAATTGAAAATGCGTTAAAATGTAAAATATGCCCCATAAATCGTCAATACGTTGAAGCTGCTCTTTCCGATGGCCCCTTATTGAGGCATAAACTGGCGGCCCGTGAAAACGACGCTTTTCTAGGTTGGCTGGCAGCATGCCTGTAAAAGTAAACGGGTCACAATCACAGAGCTGACTCAGTAGCCTTTGGTTTAGTCAGACCTCGTTGAAAATGAAGTTTTAGTCCTTGTGAAGTGGAGTTGATGGTACTTGATTGGTCAATTATAACGTACAAATCATGATTGTTTCCCATTTCTCTAGTATGTACTCAGTAACCAGAATTGTGAGTGATTACGAGATTAAAATAGATTAAATTTATTCGCTACAGAAAAAATAAAAAGATGTCGGAAAAAACTGTAAATTAAAGATTGTGACTCGTGGTGGCCCAAGGGCAATAGCTGGATCATGTCACGTTTAACAGGATAAGTGGAGATCTTATACGTATCTACCATCAGCAAAAATAAAGAGCTATTTAGCGAGAATGTGCATATGACAGCGAAGAACCATGTGCAAGATTTCGGAGTCTTCATAAAGACTCTCAAATTTTAGCGAAGTTAAGCTACATATTTAAGTATAAATACTTAAATAAGTGTTAAATAAGGAAAACTGTTTACAAACTCCTCCAACTTTTTCTCAATAAATAAACAAAAGTGTGTGCATAGAAGTTGGAAATTTTGCAAAAGGATAGAATTATTTGAAATAAAATCTGAAAAAACCGCTGGGTTTCAGAGGCTGTCATAGATTAAATTGAATTAAAACTTTGTCTGGTTTGTGGCGCAAACTTGGTTAAATCCGCATGCTTTTGTGCGTGAAGCTAAGCATTACTAGTTCTGACTTAGTTGTGTGGGGAGAAAATTAGAACATTACGGTCACTCTGTTTTGATTGTTTTCATGCCACCAACCCTTTGAGCCTGCCTGTCATAAGTCGGTAACGAACGCGTGTAAG
>JASANF010017219.1:0-13166 GCA_030248245.1 Trissonchulus sp. WLG1_4
TACACTGTGTATCATAATCCAACATATGAAATTGGGAAAAGTTTGTTCAGATGATTACGCCTTTTAAAAGCTGGGGTTTCGCAACAATAGCTTGCATAGCAATCGCGTTTTCAGTGTTTTGGTTGCCTATTAGACTTTGTATAAAGTGTATTTTTACGCGGCAGCCTCAGCCGCCGCGTATATACTATAATACAAAAGCTCAATTAACACGTATCTAATCTCATTGTCTTAACTTGAACTGATCACCTAGGTAGGTCCCAAAATGCACTAAGTTTGTGGGTGTGTGTGTTGCAGTGTGTGCGCTGACGCTGCGGAGTCATCTTATACGAGCATTAAGAGATACGTACATATACAGTTGCGTGTGTTGCGAGATGTGTACAAACACAGTTGCTGTGGATAATGAAGTGGTCTGCGTATTGAATAACAAAGCAACGAACACCAGCAAGACTGTGATTCAATTATGCAGTAATAATAATATCTGTGACAGCGATGCAGTTATCGATAATTTTTTGCTCGTACACAAAAGTTATATTTTTCAATAACAAAGACTGCAATTTTTGAATTAATAAATAAACAAGCCCAACCTGCGGCAAAACCTTCAGTAAGTATTAAGAATTATGTTCAAGTAAGCTGACCAGCAGGTCAGCTAAAACCTGTTGTGCAGCAGATAATTATCTTATTGCAAAATGTGTATGCAAAAGTTCAATGCGTTTTTATGCAATCTTACAATAAGTTGTTTATTCAAAAACTGGAAAGAGTTTCAATTATCTAACAACAAATTGTGTAGGAATTGGTTGTTTTGATGAGTGAGAAGTGTATTCATTATTTCATGACCAAAAATGACCAGTTCGCAGGAAACATAAGATGCTGCCAACAAAATTATCTGGTCAAACGTTTGTACTATCAGCAATGTGACACACGCGCACTATGTGACACACATGAACTAAACAAACGCACATTGACATTTTTCCAGCTTACAGTGTATTTTTTGCACTAGACAATGATGTCACGCTCGCGCAGTAGCTCTAATATGCAAAGCAAACTAACGCACAGACGTACATTGCACTACAAGCCCAGTGTATTCCGCCAGAAATCAAAATTAGAGACCTGTTGTGCTATGGCACAACAGGAAAAAAAAGGACACTAGACCAATAGAAAGAGTCTTGAAATTAGAAAGACTTTTAAGGGGGTAGTGTCGCGAAAGAAGTCGATTTTGCGCGACTGTAAAGATTGTTCAGTGAAATGTTTGAAATTGTTCTTTCTATATTTTGAAAATTTATTTAAAGGCAAATATTTTTGCGAAGTTTCAGCAAAATTGGTGAAGCATATAGTTTGCAATGATGTCGCAAATTCGGAAAAATCACGTTTTCAAAACCTATTCACATGCGATAATTTCGTCACATTTAAAAAACTTTTTGTTTAGATTCTTTACATAAAGTAAAAGCACATATGCTCTAGTTTATGCACACAAAATTTGGTGCAAATTGCTTGAGTCGTTGTGGAGTAATGCCTGTTTGAACTGTGAAACTGTGCGTAACCTGTAAGGTACTCACAGCAATAATGATAAATTGTAAAAAATTTAGACGCTTATTTTGAAATCAAAAGAAAAACGAAGCTTCATTTTTCATTTTTCTTATTTGTGGCAAAAAAATGGTGCATCAAAACATTACATGTACTTCACAAGCTGGCCAATCTGATATCTGCCTTGATTTTTTTGAACTTTTATGTCTCTATTGTGTGATGTCTGGCTCACAAATGGTGATTGGTTAAAAATATTGGTAGATATTGGTAGTCTAGTGTCTGGCAGTATTTATTTGACACCATATGGCATTTCAGTAGTTTCTCAGTGAACGTACTATTTCAAAACAAAAAGTTCTATTTTCACAACCTATGAGCAAAACTGCTTTCGCGACACTACCACCTTAAATGGAAAACGACTAAGGTCTAATTCTTTCATCGGATTAAACGAAGTAAACTTAGTTTAGTCAAAGATTTAGGAATGAAATATCCGATTAAACGCACTAAACTAGTTAGAATACGTCAGCGGCCTAATTTTAGTCCGAACCCGTTCCTAAACTGCCACTAACTGGACTAACCGGATGCAACATTTTTTAGCATAATTTATAAACCATCTAGTCCGATTAAAATTAACCCTTTATGGGCCCTTAGGGTCGATTCATACTTCAATAGGGCATACGGACAAACGGACATAGGGCACACGGACAAAGCGCGGTTCGTCCGCTTTTTCAATTCATACTTCTTAGGGCAAACGGACAATGGGACGTACGGACATACGGATGTACGGGCATACGGACAAAGGTGCGATTCATACTTTTGAGCCGTATGTCCGTTTGTCCGTATGCCCTACAATTTCGGGCAGAGTTGAACTGAATTTAACTTTGCCGGACATACGGACAAAATGAAATTGTGCCGTTTAGTACGGATGAACAGACATACGGCTGAAGGGCAAACGGGCATACGGCTAAACGGACGAAAGTATGAATCAGACGGCCGTTCTGCCGTTCATTTTGTTCGGATGTCCGTTCGTCCGTTTGCCCGTATGCCCCAATGTCCGTATAGAAGTATGAATCGAGCCTAAGTTTACAAAACTTGAATAATTCCCTGTGTGTACAGGTAGTGGAATGATGATGGAAAAGAACACACTACTAAGTGTACCGTTTGCTATTTCGTGTGATTATTCAGCGATAGTGTATAGTTGTTGACTATTAACACTTTGTTTAGCAGTCACTAAGATTAACGGCAAACTCTTTTTTAGAATTCAATGTATTAAAATGCCTTATGAATGTTTTTACTTTTCACTAAATTATTCGTTTTTAACGTGGAAAAACTTCTGTAAAAATTCTGACAGCAGCATTCAGTTACGAAAACATGTCGCCGTGAAAAAATTTTAGGTGCCGCGTTTTATATTCGCAGAATATCCGCGGCATGTAAAAACATCTCGGAACAAAATCTATCTAAATTCAGTTTAACTTTACTCACAAAACGTGCTTGTTTAATACCTTATAACAGCTGGCAACGAAAGTAGTTTTTTGTTTTTTGTACAAATAATGCTTGCTAACTTAGAACTTAAATTGTTTCAGCTTTGTCCACTCACCTGCTGTATCCATCCCAAGCACACGCACCTTCCGCAGCGGCCTGCTGTATGAAACTTTTTAACTTGTTTATGTATATTTTTGTTGTGTATCTAACTCTTGTAAATGTGCACTTTCTAAGGGTTGACAAGGATTAGAAGACCAAATTTTGTAGTCGGACTTTGGGTCAATTCAAACTTACATCCGTATGTCCGTTCAGTCGATAAAAAAATCAGCAATAGTGTATAAAACCAGATTGAAACCGATCAGAAAAATTATGCTTACTCATAAGTTTGTTAGGTTTCTTTTTAGTTTAGAAGTAACGAGGTTGTTTTGGGTTACGCGGAGAATTGTACTTGATCATTTAAATTGATTGTATTTGATGTACAAGAGTCAGACACTGTTGTAGATCAAGTATGCATCTTAGTATTGTCCTATTTGCCTCATTTTATTAGATTCTACTTGCATTGATTTTGTTTTTAGATGACGTTTAATATGTTATAATGTTATAGTGTCATTCATCTAAGCGCGGTAGCAATTTCAGGGGTGTGAGCCATTTGGAGTACGAGGCAACTTCTATGTCAGCCATTTTTGCTTCGTGAGCCACCAATGTTGACGTTGTGGGCAACCTTCAAAACATTTGGGGGGCGGGTCCCCCATCATACTACCATAGATGCACATAGAGGGGGTAGGGGGGTATCCACCCCCCCTGAGGGGGGTCGGCACCCCCCCCCCCCCCCTTAGACAGCCGGCACGTCCCTTCAACCCCCCACTCCCCTTTTGATGTCCAAGAAAGTGCCCCAAAAATGCGTAAAAAATTGAAAAAATGCAAAAAATTTTCGCCTTCGGCCAAAAAAGTACCCTAAAATTGAGTTGAAAATAAAAAAATTCTGAAAAATTTTCGGCTGTCGCCGAAAAACGGCCACAATTAGGGACCACCCCCCTTCCGCCAGGGTCGGGCACGCCCCCTTGCCGATGCCCCCCGTGCATCTCTGCATACTACAAGTATGTTGGCGCTGCATTTAATAATAAAAGTTTTGTAGTGGTAGAGTAGTAGTATTATATATATCACAAATTGAATGTGTTCAAGAACTAAAAAAATAAATAACGTTTTTCACAAATTTGTGAACATTGTGACGGTTCAAATATATCAACAGTTTAAATAAACTAAACATTCAAAATTTTTTCTTATTGCCGTCGTTATTGATGTTGCTGGCTCTGGCCTCATTTTGGTTGTTGCTATTTCCTGTGGATAGCTTGTTGTGATGTTGTGGTGAGCTTTATGAAAAAATGGGTGATCACGCTGGTTTTTCTGCCTATCATCTCTCTTCCACTCTACTAACGGAACAGCCAGCCATTTTTTATCACCAATTTTAAGAAATCTGTCGGTGTTTACGTCACTGTGATGAGTCACGGATTCGCTGTGATGAGTTCTGCGTGGCTCTGGAATTCTTGGCGGCAATCCCTGAAGATTTTGCCTTGCTCGTTTTTGTCGTCGTCGTCGTCTTCTGTCTGCACGTCTACGCTGTTCT
This sequence comes from Trissonchulus sp. WLG1_4, assembly GCA_030248245.1. Taxonomy (NCBI): domain Eukaryota; kingdom Metazoa; phylum Nematoda; class Enoplea; order Enoplida; family Ironidae; genus Trissonchulus; species Trissonchulus sp. WLG1_4. The sequence goes on from JASANF010017219.1 coordinate 4,625, forward strand.
TTACTGGGTACTCGGTAATTATCGTGACGAAAAAGGGTTTTGCAAATCAATTTTATTGCTAAACTAATTTCAGTAAAAGTGATTAGTAATAACGGATAGATACTATGTTTTCCTGTTTTGTTAGTAAGTAGCTTTTTCATAAAGCTACTTACTAATACATTTGCGAATAGTTTCACAGGACTGACAACAACATGTCCTTTTCGCCATGTATCGTGTTTTTGTTACTAAAACGCGAAATGCAATTCATGTGCGTATGCGTCTACCGAGATGCCATAGTTTATCATAAGTAACACTGTTTCATTCTCCTTTGTGGCAGCCGACGAATTTTTTTGTCACAAAAAAGTTTATCATTTTTTGTAAGAAAGCTCACCTTTAACTGAAAAACAGGTTAGGTCGCCATTCATTTAGCCATTTATCGTGTTAATAGTCCACTTCTAGCGAATATTATCAGTAGAGACCAGACATTTCGTACATATTACGAAATTACAAATGTGCACAGTTTTGCTTTGAACTAAAAATTCAAAATATTGCCTTGAAGCTGTAGATTTACAGATTTTATATTAAAAAAGTTTCTTTATCAGCTACAGGTATATACAAAATCACAGGGTTAATATTCAAGCTTAGTTTGGGCTTAGGCTGAAGCTTAGTTTTGTAATTTTGAAATTAATGCCCGTATTCATATACTAAGTTTTATTTGCATACTAACGCTAAGCGTTTGCTAATCGCTAAGCGCTTAAGTATGTTTAGTATGTTAGAAGTTCAAGTTTGTGAATAACACTTAGCGCTTATAAGCGCTAACAGTATGTGTAAAAACTAAGTTTAAGCATTAGTGTTAGTATGTGAAATTATGTTATTAGGTTATTATGAAATTGTTAGTATACATACATATATATAGTGAAATAACCAAATAACATATATAACTGACTTGTTAAGCAGGAAAAGAACGAGAAACAGTTTAAAACAATAACGAGAATCATAATAATATAATAATAATGATCATGTCCAAGCTGCGTCCAAGCGCCTAAATAGCGCATATGTTTTAAGCCTGCGAAAAAATAGCGCTTATAGCTCTTTGATGCGCTATCGTTTTGCTATATGCGCTATTTTTTTATATCGTCGACCAGAACACTAACAAAATTTTAAAAATTGTTTTAAAATTATTCTAATTTATTGAGGGACCGTATACTCACTAAAAAGTACAAAAATTTTTAATAAATTAACCAACAGCGCAAAGTAGCGCCTAAATAGCACAAATAGCACAGATGCTATAAGCGCTATTTTTTAAGCCTACAAAAAATAGCGTTTATAGCACTTTGATGCGCTATCGTTGTGCTATATGCGCTACTTTTTATATCGACGACCAGAACACAAACAAAAATAGTATAAATTGCAGCTTTGTCCTCAATGTTCACACAACCGTTGTGTGACGTAAGATGTTCCACGCTTCGACTCAATTATGAATCGATGAGTCTTACGGTTCATTCTTACTTACAGCCGTATGTCCGTTTACCCTGTAAAATGAGTTATTAGCCTAGTGCAGTAGATCAGACTGCGCCGGTGATACCATTATTTCGTCAGTTTTGCCGGCTGAACGAAGATACGACTGAAAGTATTAACGAACCTTAATCAGTTCGCCATTCAGAATGCATATCAATAAGTAAGCCACTCAATTATGAAACTCAAATAGACCCGACGATCTTCCAGTCCTTTTGTACATTTGTGATTGTCTTCGTGCCTAAACTAGTTAATGAGTCAAAAAGTTAAATTTGGCACACCAAATCCTCACAGATCAACTGGGCATTTATTGATCTATTTACAATTAGTATTTATACAATTACGAATTAAAACTGACAGTTAAAAATACTCTGTTAAAACTTAGAACTATAACAAAACACAGGCTTGATAACAACACAGTCTTGTCAAAGGTTAAAAACACAACAACGTAAGAATCAAAAACAATATATTTGTTAAAAAATGAGCAAATGACACAATAAAAGCCTTGCATATGCCAAAGTTCAGACTTAGAAAATTCAAATTACAAGGACAGAGGATATATATGTATATATACAAATTAACTATTCAAGGTTCTACTGCAATAACGAATCCAAAAAGAATTAGATCCCGAAAGAGCACCATTTGGCCTATTATTACTGCTACTACTACTACTACTTCTGCTGCTGCTGTTGCTACGGGGGGCAACAACAACGGTAAGTCGAAAATGCTTCGTGTTTTTATTGTTCCGCGTAGGTCAACATTACGTACCGATTCCAAATTTTTCCGGAGGAGATTTTCTAAAAATCTATTCGTAAGTTAATGTGTGTAAGTTTGCAAAAATATCTGTACATTTTAATCTTAATTTAAGTGCTTAACCTAAAATTATTATTTTTGTCATAGCTGTTAGGATAGTTTGTATTTATATTCTTAATGATTAATAAAATGTTTTAATGATTAATAAAATGTCTTTAAGCTGTCATTTTTTGGAATATCACAAAATGTTATAACCATTAGAAGTTTTTGTAACTGACTAATTGTATATACAAATTATTCCTAAGTAAAGCTGGACCTTCACAATAAAACTTATTTCACAAACACTGAGTAAGAAGAAGGCTTACCGTAAAATCATTATCTCTTCGAGACCGTCGACATTGTAGCTGGTCTGCTTCACCAACAAATTATCATGACCCCAAATATATACAGTCGTCCATATATTACCATATGGGGGACCTCTCACACTGATAACACTTTTGATCCATCTGAAAAACAAAAAACATATGTATATTTAAACAATTTTTTATTAAAATTACTGCCTACCCTACACAGAATGGTACGAAAAAAATATTCTAAGTAAAAAATGTTTTAAGCAAAATATTTTTGATTAAAACAGATGAAAAAACAAGAAAAATGCTGAAAAAAAGTTTACTTAGCGTCTGGAGCTTAAAAGGCCCCCTCGCTTATCTCAAACGACATACTAAGCCTCGCTTGCCTAAAACTATATACTAAACAACTTTATGAAAATGTTGTGTCCATGAATGTACACAAAAAGTCCACACATACACACCTTATCGGTAAACGCAAAGGGAAGCAACTTATACTGTTATTGGAAAGTAAGCAAGGGCTAGCTACTTTAGGAAGGGTAAAGCCTAAGACTCATCGATTCATAATTGAGTAGGGTTCACAATTCACACAACGGTTGTGTGAACATTGAGGACAAAGCTGCAATTTAAACTTCTGAAACACTGTGTCCGTTTGCCCACGATAAAATACAGGCACATTTGCTCGTAAAAACTTGCCAACTTTAAAGTTTTCTTACATGTAAAAATTTCCATCAAAAACAAGCTGTTGAACCGGTTCTAATTACTACACGTGCAGCATGTGTTTTAATTGGACCCCGTGCTAAAGCGCCTGGCAAGTCAAAGAAACAGACAGTTTCTAACTAGTTGTCCATATGCTTAAAACCTAAGCATCTGGACAATTTTCAACCAGAACATCTGCCTGTGGTTTATCGTAGGTAGTAATGTACTCTTAGTAGTAAGTGGAGTCTCTCATTTTTCTTCTATAAGAGTGAGACTATTATGTGCTCTTGTTTTTTCTTTTCGGTCTTTTAAGTCTTTTATTTCGGCCAATTAAGTCTTTTCGTAGCAATTTCATAACAACATAACAACGTAACAAATCCCCAATTTAAAAAAGCGTAAAACATACTTTTAGAATACACATAGCCAGTTTGCTACTTCTCATCGTTTTTCTACTTGAAACCAACTTCGTTTCAAACCAAAATTTAAACGTAAAAATTTACATAGAAAAGTTGAAAAATTTACAAAAACTCCTGTAGTTTACGTCCCTCCGGATTTGTTTTGAAAAACGTCCGAAACCAAAGCTATACGTCTCTTCTGCCAAATCCAACATTCGCCTAATCCTGATGGTCAGTTCCTATAAAAATAATAGTTTTTAGTTTTTTATTAGTATGATTTTTATTGTTTTTGACTTTTAAACTCATTCCAAACCAACTAATTTATCAGCAAAATAGTAATAAAAGTTTTAAACCAATTTTAGCAAATTTCTCCCAAATTAACAAATTTTTACGAAACTAAATTTCAAAAACAGTTGCTATATACAAAAAATAATCCTTTAATTTAATCTGAAATTGGAAAATAAATGTGTTTTATAGTAATAACTTTATAAATAAAATTTCGCTTAAGTTTTAGACAAAATTTCTGACAGACTCGGCTAAAATTCGACTAAAGCAGTTTTAGAATTGGGGTGGTTGTCAAAACAACACAACGGATACATATTACATGGGGTAAAAATTTCTGTTTTGTTGAAGTATGACATTAATTATAATTGCAACACTTAAAAAAACTCACTGCGTCAGTTGATTCATCATCCTGCAACAGTGACTTCAGAGTCGGACTCAGGTCCTAGCTGCATTTCGGGGCTCTGGGGTTCTGGTACGGTACCTCCAGTCTCGGGTCCATCACCGGTCGGCCTTCAATGTTTGACAATGGAATATTAACGGGGGACTCGATTGGTTCCGGCTCTACTGACGGGAGCGGCAACTCTGCGCTAAAACATAAAGCAAATAAAGTTTATATTACACTTTAAAGACTGATTGGTGTTATAACTATATAGTTAAACTGAACTTTTTTTGTGTCGTTGTGAAAACTGAGTATGCATACGTAGATTCACTAAAATATCATTCCTATGTGCATATGATCTAAATTACGTTTCATTAACTTTAGTTTAGTCGAGAGTCGAAAAAATACATTAAGTACAAAATTACAACGAACTAAAACTACTATTTTTTGTCAGTCTTTAGTTAAGGCGGTAGTTACGTTTTCGAAGTTTTTGCAATAATTCAAAAAATACTTGATCGAACAAAATCAAATTTGGCACAGACATTGCAAATGTAGTAAGCAATATGTGAGCATAGTTTAAAGTTGAGTTCAACTTTTACGGTCATTTTATGGCTCAAAAACAGGATTTTTTGTGTATTTTTTGAGAACTAGGAAAATTGTATGTAAATTTTTGTGGCTCCTACACTACTCAGAATCGCCATTCAACAAGGACGTCTTGCGAGTAGCATTCTTCCTGTAACATTAAGACATAAACAAAGTCTTGTTAATCTAGAAATTGTTTAACGCGGCGAGTTCTAACTCTTCGAACTAAATTCGCAATTTAAGTACCCGTGGACTTAATGTCCCAGTCAGAAGCGGCTTAAGCGGCTAAGCCGCCACAACTATCTGGTGCCGGTGCTCATCTCCGATTGTACAGACCTGAGCCCTAAATGGTGATTACATCCGTGGAGGGGGGCCAGACCGTCAAACCAATGGCCTACACGAACCCCTGTTACTTTCCCACATACAGCTGTGGTTCCTATTTACCGACCCAGTGGGGATGAACTGCTGAGTTGGCAGTAGCAATTGTAACCTTAGTCTCTTGAAATTTTGTATACATACGTTGTGCTTGGAATTCGAACTACCAAGAGTAAGTACATAATAGGGAAAAGTATGACACTCTTTCCTATCCTAGCTAATCGGCCTCAACGATGCTCCGGCCGAATAGGCCTTTTACGCCTTGATTTCAGGGGGGACCCCCTTCAAATCAGGGAAGCGTCTTGATTAGAGGGGGGGGGGTTACCCACCCTCGTTTCAGCACGTCATCAGCTCGAAATCGGTGGTGTCTTGATTTCAGGGGGGGGGACCCCCTGGTTTCACCACACTACCAGAATGGTGAGCTGGTGGTGTGCTGAAACGAGGGGGCTACCCCCTCTGAAATCAAGACACCACCGATTTCGAGCTGGTAATGTGCTGAAACCAGGGGGGTACCCCCCTCAAATCAAAACACTTCCCTGATTTGAGGGTGGGTCCCCCTGAAATTAAGACATGTCTTGATTCGAGGGGGGAGTACCCCCCCCCCTCTGAAATGAAACCGTAAAAGAGCCATTTCGGCCGGAGCATCGCTCCGGCCGATTAGCTAGGATAGGGAAGAGTGTCACACTCTTCGCTATTATGTACTTTTGGAACTCCCAACCTTCAGATTAATAATCCGACGTCCTAGCCACTCGGATACGAGGTCACTAGCGTACGTGTTTGCCCTTAGACTGTGTAAAGTAGCATCATAGTTTATGGTATGATATACAAATACCGTATCTATGTATGTTATTGTTCACCATACCGTCAGTGTGCAGTAAATATTTAGCTTCATTTTGAAACAAATCACTGCTATCTTTTGAAACAAATGATGATCCAAATTAGTAATGTGGATCGGATCGGATCGGTCCGAAATTTTGATGCCGATCCGATCCGGATGCTTGATTGGCGATCCCATCCGATCCGATCCAGGCCCGGATCGGTCGATCCGATCCGATCCGCCGATCCGATCCGATTAAACATTACGTAACCTTGATGAAAGCTAAAAAATCTTTTGTAGAAATATTGTTAAGTATGATTTATTATAATGAGTATATTGCTTTAAAAATTCAATGAGTTTGTATATAAATGATAAGATGGCATTTTTGTAATGAGAGCAACTTAATCCCACGACCAAAATTTTGTTTAATTGGAATGAAAATGTCTTGACAATTTTGGGTCACTACCGCAGGTCGTGAATACCCACGGGTTGGGTTGGGTTGGATCGGAAAAATTGAGCCGTGGGTCAACTCTTGGGTATACACACACAGACTGCGCGGGACGCTGCATTTTGTCAAACCGGCGAAACAATTTTGAAAATTTTTCACGTATTCAATCCAATCTGGGTACATAAATTTGGTTACCATTCGGTTAAAGTAGGTAACAATGTGAACAATGTACAGCTGTATATACACTGTGCAAATTGTACAGGGTATCTGCTAAAAACGATCGATTATCAGGTACGGTATCTTAAAATGGTGGGTTAAAGTTGGTCGTGATCAACTTTGACGGCACCGGATGGATCGTGGGTTACCCACAAATGTCAAACCGCGGGCTGGGTTGGTTCGAGGGTAGAAAGTGTTGATCCGCGTCGATTCCCAACTCTTGTGTTAACGAAAAGAATGTTGAAAGATTGTTTTTGATGTCCAAAATTAAATTAATATATATTAATATATATATATATATATATATATATATATATATATATATATATATATATATATATATATATATATATATATATATATATATATATATATATATATATATATATATATATATATATATATATATATATATATATATATATATATATATATATATATATATCTAAACATTTTACATCACACATTTAGTACGCAACTTTACTGATGAGAAACCTCGCCTCCACTTGCATATGGTCTACGCATACACTGTACGCTTTCGCTAATATAAAACCGATATTTTGATAATTTCAGTAGTACTTAATACTTGTGCGTTTGATTGATCGCTCGAAAAGTTTTCGAAATTACGCAAAATTTTCGGCAAATTACGAAATTTTGTGGTCGAGACTCAAAATTTATACTACCGAACCGGATCGCCGATCCGAAATTTTAAAGCCGATCCGATCCGGCGATCCGATCCGGCCAATGCGATCCGATCCGATCCTACGCCAGGATCGGCGATCCGATCCGATCCACATCACTAATCCAAATACAAAATGCAATCTAATTCCTGTTGAACCCATTTCAATTGCTGCTTTCAATGTGCTAGCAGAATTGCACAAAACGAATATAATCCAAAACTATGAATGCTTACTATTTTCAAGTTTTTTCTGGTGGTCACAATTTTTGTAGAATATTTACTAAGGGACAAAACTTTCGTAGGGTAAGACTTTCCGAAGGACAAACTATAGGATGTCTTTCTGAGGGACTGAAAACTTTCGTCTTTCGCAGGATAAATTGCGCTGAAGGACAAGACTTTCGGACGATAGTCTTTCTGATTGTTAAATCGTTGCTTACTGTTCACTGAAGATTGCAATATCAAACCGCGCCAGTCAAAATAATAGCAACTATTGATTAAATACGACACAATTTTCACTCACTGAAGATTAAGTTGAGCACAAATACATCTTGTATTGATTATTATACATACACAGCACACGCTCATTACGCATATACACTTTACACTAATTGTACGGCTTGCTGCAGCCTGACACATATAATGCCATATAGATGAGCAAGCGATGCTTTCTTTACAGGCTGTTTTGAACAGGCCTGAAATTCTTCGTTACGACAGACGACACCCTAATATCGATATACGCGGCGGCTGAGGCCGCCGCGTAAAAAAAGGTCTAACCCGTTTTATTTCAAGAATATTTTCAGCTAAAATATGACATATTTCCGATAGTTGTACTAGGCGATCGGTAACTTCAAAGTTTTTTAACACCAATTCTGAACTCTCATGCCAGTATCACAAAATAAAAAACCATTTGACACCATAATTTAAAAGGATTTAGTCCCTTATGTATCTATTATATCTAGAAAATTTGGGAAGTATATGTTATAGTAGCCAAAAGCCTTGGTAGTTTTAATAAACCCCCTCAAAAATTGCAAATTTTCTTCAGTCTCATGAAACGGCATTTTTTACATTTTTGT
>JASANF010017222.1:0-19886 GCA_030248245.1 Trissonchulus sp. WLG1_4
CTCAACCCATCTCGTTAATAGTTAAGGGGGTAGTGTCGCGAAAGCAGTCGATTTTGCGCGACTGTAAAACTTTTTCAGTAAAAAATAAGACATTGTTCTTCATATATTCTGAAACTATGTGTTACGGATTTGGCCAAGTTTCAGCAAAATTGATACAGCATACAGTTAGCAGTGAAGTCGCAGTCGAAAAAATGACGTTTTGAAAACCTATTCACATTCGATAGTTTTGTCACATTTTATCAAACTTTCTACAAATTAAAAGCGCATATGCTCTAGTTTATGCACACAGAATTTAGTGCAGATTCCTTGAGTGGTTGCATAGTAACATTTGTTTGAATTGTGAAACTGTGCGTATACTGTGAAGTACTCGCAGCAATAATTATAAATTGTGAAAAATTTAGACGCTTATTTTAAAATTAACAGAAAAACGTACCTTTATTTTTATTTTTTCTTATTTGTGCCAAAAACTTGTGCGTCAAAACATTACGTGTACTTCACAAGCTGGCCAATCTGATGTCTGGCTAATTTTTTTGAACTTTTATGTCCCTATTGTGTGATGTCTGGCTTACACTTGGTGATTGGTTCAAAATATTTGTACATTTTGGTAGTTTAGTGTCCGGCAGTAGTTATTTGACACCATATAGCATTGTACTAGTGACTCAGTGAACGTACAATTTCAAAGCAAAAAGCTCTATTTTTGCAACCTATGAGCTAAACTGCTTTGGCGATACTACCACCTTAATGCATCAAAAGCAGTATCACATAAATCTACTGTCCTGTTATGTAAATTAATCAGCCATTAGTCCTTATAAAATGAAGAGTTATGAGAATTTATTGATTGTCTTTGTCTTAAATCCAAATTTTAACGCATATACTGCTAGCATATAATTCCTAACTTATCACAATGAGACAATGTTAAGTCCTGAAGTCAAATTGAACCAACCTTTTGAATTTTATGACTATTTTTATGACATTTGACTTTTAGCATAAAAATGAAGTACAAAACTTTCGACTTTGCAAACTGTTGTAGGTGCAAAAGCTGCATTGAAAAAATGTATTGACACGTAACAAACACCTTGAAATTATTATAAGTTGCTTTACAACACAATGGAATCAATGCAAGTCTTGATAACTGTTTTTTAATCGGCGCTTAGTTTTTTGTTAAAATTTATAAATTTCCATTTTTATTCAAATGTTAGGTAAAATAAATCCGTCTGCACAAAATATTTGTTCAGCATGACGATTTTTGGATAAACATGTTTTGAAATCAATTTCACTTCCTTTTAAGCTTTTGTTATGCAATATAACAAGTGATGTGAATCGGTTCGGATCGGCCCAAAATTTCGATGCCAATCCGATCCGTTCCACATCACACTAAACAGGACCAATCCCAACCCGATTTAAAATAAGTTTGATAAAGTACCTTTCCATAAAGTATATTAAATATGTTATCAGCTTTATCTTGACTTTACTGACAGGCTAATCCTAAGACCAACTACATTTTATTAAACTGTTTTACTCCCAAAAGTAAACGTAAATGGAATTATTCAGTCGTGCAAATTTGTATAATATTTTCAGTTACCTCTTCTGTCTGAGTCATTTAAAAAATCTACCTAATCAATTCCTACTAAAGTAAAATTATAAAAATGCCTTTTGCTGTTGTGTATTTGTAAAATATAAAAATCTTTTGTGCTTTTTGTCGCTTTTACTGTACCTAGGTCCGTCACGGACAATATTACAAACTATTCAACTAAAACACAAAGTTCTCATTCTGAAATGTGAAAATACGTGTCGGTGTAATTTTTGGCCTAATTCTGGTTTTATAAAATCTCATTTTTACAGGGGCGTTTCACCTGTTTTGGTATAATAGGCTTGTTTTGAACGAAGTATGATACAAAAGTTTGGGTGAAAAAGTTTTTTTAAAGTTTTTTCAGACTGAATATATTAACGGGGATGCGCATGTCACAACAAAATTTGTTTATGTTAATAGTAAAAAACTTGAGTCATAAAAGTTGAATCTAGTTTTCAAATCAAAACTATTACGCATAAGTTTTTATAATATCAACGACAAGTCAGACAAGGAAGTTACAGTCAAATATTTTTTGTCTAGACCCACTATAAATAGTTGAATTTTGTGGTCGTGGTTCACTTCAATATTTCAGCCGATTACAACTGTCAATTGTAGAATGCAGTGGCTCCAGAAATTGTTCTTGCAACTTACCTATTTTTGGTTCTCGACTCAAGGAGAATGTAAGATTTCGGTCAATTGATTTCGGCAGTTGCGCAATTAATGTAGAAAATACTCTATTTAATATATATATTTAATACGTTTCTAAGTCTAAATTATGAATAAGCTCTTTGACTATCATTTTTTGTACCGTAATATCGAGTTATTATATACAAGCCGTTGAAACAGTTTGATTGAATGATCGTTAGTCTTGGGTGAATAACGTAAAAACGCTTTGTTTCAGCGAAAGTACCGTTTTACGATTGTGTACAAAACGCCCGCGTGTGCTACTGTGTCGGGGCAGACGGGAAACCAGAGCCGAGGTCCTTCAAGACTACGTGCAGTGGAAATCCTGAGATTATCGCGGCCAAAATGTGCAGCAGTTAGTGTTCTATGTATTTTACGTTTACACATTTCACACTCTTAAATTTACAAATAACAGTGGGTACATGTCGCGTGTAAAAATACACAAACACATAATTTACGCTATCTGTGCTATTCTTTAAACTTATGTATGGTCAGCTTAAAACACCGCCTCTGAAAAAACTTCTTAAATCTTTGATTTCACATTTTGTAGAAAACTGTAACTGCACGGGTGAGAACATGGACTGTTTTCGTCAAGGCGGACTTTACGGGCCGGATCGAAAATACAATGACGATTTCTACTGTGCGTGCAAAACGGGATTTCATCTGAACAAAGATGGGGAATGTGAAAGTATGACTTGATTGTTGACATAGAATTAATGAGGTGGCAGGAAACCAGGTTGATTGTGTTTTGATAGGACTTGTATTTGTATTCATTATTCACATCATCTTCTATTCAAATCAACAGCTACTAACGGACACTTTCTGGAGTAATACACAATTAAATGTTTTACCGTATTATTTCACATAAAGCCGCTTTATTCAAGGTGGAGACTTTATACTTTCGTGAGTACCTTGACGGGGGCTTTATTCAAAACAGGGGCTTCGTTCGAGGTTATACGATAATTCTATATACCTATTTTCTGTTTCAGTGGGACCATGTGTGCGGGAAAAGATCGATCCTTCCGAATGCACAAGCGACGGTAATGTTAAAAATTTATTTATTGAGCTACATATGTAAGCAGGGACATTGGTTTTGTGTGTTGTTAATGTGTGTTAATTATATATTTTTTGCCGTTTTCAATTTTTTTGATTAAATGTTCGCTAAATTGGAAAAATTAACATTGGAACCTGATTGCTATTAGATTAACTGAATAGCTTGACGACGTCACATTTTCTATCGTACATACATACATATGTTGAAAACATATAAGCCAGTTATGTAGTTCTTTCAGTAAGTTTAGCTCTTGCAAACTGCAAAAGATCTGTGATTTTTTCACATATCGAGTTCACTTATGTTGCGAGTGATAAATAGGGCCTACGAGATTTCGGATTTTTTAGCATTCTCGACCTCTGTGTGAATAGTTCGAGTTTGACTTCCGGTGCGTTTACTTCTTTTTTTAAATTGGGGTATTGTCTTACGTTCATCACTTAGTGAACACTTTCAAATGTCAAGTATTCTTACAGTACTCATGTGACAATACTTGATGAAAATGCTTATTTTAGGTTACTTTCCACATCAGTTTCTTAACTACGAACAAAATGTTGTCTATTGTTATGATCGAGAGACAGGACAACGAACTGCAGAATATCCTTTGCAACAGTATTATAGAAACGATAAGATTTGTCAAGGTAATATTTTTATACATGTTATAAATATACATATTATACATTTTATACATGTTACATTTACATGTTTTCTTTCAGTTTAGTAATTAAATATATTAAAAGTACTACAATGTTACATTCATGTGGTTTTCTTTTAGTTTACATTCTGCTCTAGTGCAGATTGCTGCATAAAACTATAAAACATCCTAGTACATAAATTTTCAGTTTTAATCTTTTAAATAGGACCGCCTAGTGTTGAAAACAGATTAATTGTGCAAAAACTTGCACTGATTGATATATTTTTTTCAGACTGGTGTCGTCAGTTGAATTGTCCTGGTGACCAAAAATGCAAGAAAACGGAAGACGGAGAAGGATATTGTGAAAGTAAGTAAAGGCCAATTCACACGCAGCGTATGCTTGACGCATTGTAGAGCGCACGAGCGGGGCGCATTCTACTAGAAACCGATGAACTCTGAGACAAAACAGGTGGCATGACTTATGTACTACTCACTGTACTCTTGATGCTTGTAATTCGTTCTTTTCGTAGACGTTAGAGACTTAAGAATAATCATACTACGCTGCATGGTGTGCAATCACACATGCTCATGCGCCCTCTCATGCGCCCTCGTGTCGAATGCCTTAAAACACCGCACCAGAGCACCGACTTATAATCGCCATTGTTTGTTCGTTGCATAGACGTTGCGGCTGAGCTTGTTCTTTTTACGCGGCGGCCTCAGCCGCCGCGTATATACTATAGTACAAACGCTCAATTTGCATGTATCTCTGGTGGCTGTGTTAATTTGAACTGTACAATCGGGTAGGTCCCAAAAATACACTAGATGTGTGGGTGTGTATTGTGCTGTGTATGTTCACGCTGTGTGTGTTGTGATATTGGCATCATCGCTGATGAATAGTGATAGTAACAATAGCCGATAGCCTAAAGAATACGTATATTGTTTCTTTCAAACATTGGAGCGAGCGTCAGTCTGCAATTACAACATACATGTACATACTAATTGTGTCGTGTGCAGACTAGTAACTCAGTCTTAAATTGTTTTTCCAGCGCCGTAAACTTTTAATGAATTAGAAATACCAAGAGTACATAATAGCTTCTCATTCTATACAGAAGAAGAGTGAGACACTCTTCAGCCTGCGTGTATTCTAGCACAGGCAGATGCGCTGGTCGTTTTCAGGCTAGATGTTGACATTCTATGCAACATGTGACTAGCCAATCAGCGCGTAGATTCCCTGCGCAACACACTTTAGTATATAATCGCTGATGCGTTGATGAGCATTAAGATAGGGATAAAAGCTTATTAACTCATTATTTATTCATAGTCTGCTTGCAAAAACATTAAAAAAGGTTTGCAAATACCTCTGGGGATATTTTGGCAAACTTTCAGCGAAATTGATTCAGGAACTTTTGAGACATAAACTTTTCTGAATTTCTTCATATTAACTCATTATTTATTCATAGTCTGCTTGCAAAAACATTAAAAAAGGTTTGCAAATACCTCTAGGGATATTTTGGCAAACTTTCAGCGAAATTGATTCAGGAACTTTTGAGATATAAACTTTTCTGAATTTCTTCAAAGTTTCTCAATCAATTTCGCTGAAAGTTTGCCAAAATATCCCCAAAGGTATTTGCAAACCTTTTTTAATGTTTTAATACAAGCACACTATGAATAAATAATGAGTTATTAACCTTTATCCGTATCCCGTTTTATGATTGGAGCACGTGCACAGGCGTCTGCCAGTCAGAAAATAGAAACTCGCTTCTGATTGGCCAGTCACATTTTGCATAGAATGTCAACATGTAGCCTGAAAACGACCAGCGCATCTGCCTGTGCTAGATCACAGGCAGGTTGGAGATTGTCTCACTCTTCTTCTATATAGAGTGAGACGCTATTATGTACTCTTGGAAATACTATAGTTCAGAAGATAAAGAAAATGACAAACAGCATTGAGTGAACCACTACAAAATAGAAAGACTGGCTAAATCATAAAATCAAGTAATTTCGAAAGTCATCACGAATCAGAAAGGCATAATGAAACAGTTTGAATCAGAAAGACTTACTGAAAGAGATTAATATTGTGAAATCACGTAAAAAATTTTATTGTCAGATAAAGTAAAAATTTGCTTTTGTTCTTGCTGTAAAAAGTAGCTTATACGAAGCTGAATATATACTTCCGACGTATTGTGATTGACAATGCACAGCGATTAAATTTTTTGTCTTATTTTTGAATAGTGTAAGATGCATTTACATGATGCATTTAAGATGATTTTTTTGTGGTCGTAAATGTTTATTAATGGTCAGATAAGACCACTGATCGGCTAATGTACAATAAAATTCCCAAAACAGGAACATTGATAGTATCAAGAGTACATAACAGGAAGAGTATGACACTCTCCCTATTATGGCTTGGGGTTTGCGTCCAATGCGGAGCGCAAAATAGCCAATTTTTATGCGGTTTTGAGGAGGGCTCCCCCTTTTTTCAAGACTTGGTGAATGTATTAAAAAGGCTTATTATGTAAGAGTTTTGTATAAAGCCATTAGTTTTCATTTTAAAAATCTCACAGATTCTCAGTGCAAGATTTAGCTAGAAAAGCATGATGCAGCTTAACATGTTGAAATTTTGACTCTAAAAAACATTGGCGCCGCGTTTTATATTCGAAGAATATCAAGTTTCAACTAAATCTATCTAAATTTAGTAACTTTACTCGCAAAACGTGCTTCTTTAATATTAAATATTAAGGAGCTTGCCCGCTTAGGCTATTTGATTTCACAATTAATTTTCAAGTGCGGGCATAAGTTTAAGTCATACTGCGTATGTATTTTCCGTCGCCGTGCATAAGGTTCATTAACAGCAAAAATATAATATAAGATCAACATGTTGCGTGAATTTTGTACCTTTCTTTGCTAAAGAAACATTATGGCACTATGAAACTTTTAAACTAACGCAGCACAGTACTTGTAAAAAACATCTAAAACACACTAGAAAGATATAAGTACTACTGCTCTTGGTACTACTATTAAACAGATGCAAGTAAACAAAGCCTGGATAATGAGAAAGAATGCAGAGTTTCAGGATACTGACATTGCAGACTGATTTTATGCCGATTTTATTCTGCTTTTTCATCCAATTACCCACTAAATTTGTTAATTTTACACTCTGTGTACACACGTAAAGCTTATCCGAGGGTTAAATTATCAGTTTAAAGACTATTAGATTCACTAAATGTATGCATTTAAAATGTTTTTAGCTACCGAGGTGAAATGTGACAGTTCTGGTTTTTGTCATTGCATCGTCAATGGAACGTCATATGAATCTCAGAAAGTCAATGCAATGCATGGATTACCAATATGCGAACGTAATCATTAAATTTAATTGTAGTTTTGTTGTATTTCGGATGTTATGTAACAAAAATTTCCACGATATATACTTCCAGCTATAGTAAACGGCATCTTTAAACTAAAAGTTTTGTTAGCGCTTTAGCCTGAAATTGCTAAATAAGTTTCACGTACATAATAAATAAATGAATAAAATTAAATAACTTTCACGAAGTTAACCATTGATAATGAGGTTGGTAAAGTTCTACTGAATTGAACGTGAGATATCGACAAAAACAACAGGCAACTAGCCAAATCATAAAACATATGCAAATTAGGTGTTTATTTAACGCTGTTAAAAAGCACTTTGTCTGACACTTACCGTGGTAACATCAATTTTGTAATGAATCCATAAGTGCGTGAAGTGCTACATGAAAATAAAGAATAATGACTAATAAAAGTTTTCAACAGTTGAAATTATCATACGTTGAAATATGTGTCCATGCGGAAACATTCTGATTGCAATTTCAGAATGGTGTCTTGACTTGAAATGCGGCAATGGAACAATTTGCTCGGAGACAGAAAGACGTTGCATTTGTGGTTGGGATAATTCCGTTCCCGTTCGACAATGTGAAGGTACAAATTTAGAACGTACAGGTTTTGTTCCCTGCTAATATTCTGTAAGCAAGGAAATAAAAAAAAATTGTTCAACTTTGATACGATAACAATGATGAAGCTATATTCAGGTGTGTTTAGCGTTAATTGACATTTTGGAAGAAATAATTTAACAATGACATTTCATGTATTTAACAAAAAATAGTCACTACATAAATGAAGAAAAATGTAACTGGACGATTGTTCTTGTTGCCATTATCAATCGTTGCTTTGCTACCTACTGGTATGTAAAAAAACCCTCAGCTTTATTCTGTTTTTGGAGCCAAACTATAAGCCAAATGCATGCAATCTAAATGAATTTTATTTAAAGCTAATATATTTTGAAATTCTTCAAAAAGTAAAATCTCTAAGATTAAACGCAACTGCATAGCAAACTGCATAGTAAGACTTTGAGACATAGACGGCAGAGGATGGTTCAGAAAATTTAATTATTTTTTATTTATTTTATTTTTTAATTTTTGTTCTAGATGAAGTTTACCAATGGGTCAAAGCCCCCAGCACCGGTGAGGTTCCGCCACCAGGAATTCCAGGCTCAGGTAGTTCGTTTGTAAAATATTACTACTATTTTAAATCTTAAAAACTTAATCTTAAAAGTATATAATTATTAATGATGTACGTACTGTATTAATGATGTATTTATAATGTACATAATGTATATATTTTATATTGTTATAAAAATTTTACTCGGATCTTTTCATGCTATCGGTTTTTTGTTTGTCATTTGTCATGGAAATAAACATTATACTCTCCAAAAAAAGAAGGCTGACCCAATAACAACGGTTAACCTTGTAAGCGATAGTACATTGTTATCACGCCTTGGAGGCGCGATGTATAAAGGTAATGAAGGCTAGTATGTGACAAATCTAATCTTGCACATGGGTTTGTAAAGTCGAATCTGTAGTGACTGATGACTTGTGATTTGTACTGTTACTTTAGTTATGTATAATAGCACGAGTTAGTTGATTACTAGTCACCACAGAATCCATAACCTAAACTCGGTAAACTCGATTCCTAAACGCTAACCTAGCTGTCAGAGTCCACCAACCAGTTGTAGCAGATTTCGCATTAGCTGCTTGACTTGTTGCTGCTGACAAAAGTCTGACCAGTTATTGCTGAACCCTGAAGAAAAAAAGCTGGCGTGATTTTTGTGACTACCTACTCGCTGTACTCTGAATGCTCGCAGTTCGTTCTTTGCGTAATGAAACCTTTTAGTCACAGGGTCCGGCATTTTTTGGTCAGACTTCCAGACAACCACTTTACTAACTTTTTGTTTGCAGTAGGGATTAGTTTTACCATATAAAAGTTATTTTATGTGACTTTTTCTAGGTGGTGGCTTTCATGGTCCAATAGGGCCTGGTGGTTTTGGTGGTCCGGTCGCTCCCATTGGCCCACTATCTCCCGTTGGGCCGGGAGGGTTTGGGCGTGGGGGTGGTTCGTCAGCGCCCAAAGGGGTTAGTTGGTCTGGCAGAAGTTGAAAAATGTCATGTGTTTATGCAAAGGTCTCATTCATGTAGTTGAAAAATAAGAACATAAAAGGCTTTATTAAGGAAAAAAAATAATTGTGCTGTCGATTAATTAAATTTCCTGCTTGCTTAAGGTGGCGCTCCGAATAATTGACTTTGGCTGTCAAACTTTTCAGTTACGTTTTTAGAACTTTGCTCTTGAAGAAAAGTTATTCAGCAGTGAATTGGCTTTCGTTTGATATATACAACGTGTAGTTGAACTTATTTTTTGACCTGAATTTCAATATGGTAAAATATTCAAATCGATTTTTCGAAAAATTGTACATGGCGTTTGCTACTTTTGATAACGGTTTTACGCAGCCAATAATAGGTGACTCCAATTTTTTGAATAGTCGTTTGTGTAGGCAAACCTTTTTCAAAATTTTCCAAATTACGTTGAGCGATATTGACAAAAATACACTATTTCTCAAGCGAATTTTTCGTTAGCTACTTTTTGGCTTCTCCAACTTTTTAGGCAGGAGGAACGTGAAAATTACTAAAAAACTGAGCGTTGTAGCAGGCTTTAAAATTTTTAAACGAAAGTTATCCTAGATAGAACCTACAACCTATTATAAGAAAAATAAAGTCATGGAAGTTATTCGGAGCGCCAGCTTAGGAAAAAAATGATTTTAGTTTGTTCGCAATGTTACCAAAATAGCTACAAAAGCGTTGATATGGTTGATAGTAATTTTAAATCTTTTTAATCTATGTTTTTTTCCAGTTACATAATAACGTACTAGACTTTATTTCAGAGGTGCAAAGTCTGCTCCAGGAAAGAAAACACGTGTAAACATGGATTGAAAGTTTATGCAACACAGCTGCACTGTAGAACTTACAGTAAGTTAATGAATTAATGTTTAATAAAAATAATTGACCATGACAATAAAAATAAGTCTCAGTCATGAAGAGGAAGAAAAATAAATCAATTTTTGTTCAAGTTAACATGATAACCATTTTGCGAGCCTCAATAACACAAGTTTTGCAAGGATAAGTTAGAATTAGTGAACAATTTCCAAATACAAAATAAGTTTTTTCACTTTTTCACAAGAAAAGGCGCGTTCTCAAGATAAAAGGTAATTTCTAGTTCTAGTACGTATATAGTTCAGAAAATTTATGTTATTGAAACACTAAACAATCACACATGGAATTACCTTGCCTATAGATTAAAATTAAATGACATTAAAAACGTCTATAGATCCGAATCTATCGGTACAACGTTTATCTGATCTCAATTTGTAAACGTCTATGTATAATTTCAGATAATGATTGCTCTCGAACCAAAGCACCTCCGGGTCCAGGGGACTATAGTTCAGACGGCTGTTCTACCAATTTCGAATACAGCCGCTGTGTTTGCGACGCCACTTGCGATAACCCTAGGCCAAGCTGTGACTGGTCCAACTGCCGACCTGGCTGTGTCTGTCGTCGTGGACTGCTGAGAAAAGGCACCTCCTGCGTTCTGCCCAGACAATGTCACAGTAGGTTCACTTTTAAAAGATTAAATGGAATCAAAAGTACATTTACATTTACAAGTACATTTATCTCAGTTAATTGTTGATGTCGTCAATGCGTAATCAAATACTTGACCAATACGTACCTCGTGATTGGAGAATTGCGTTAAATTAAAACCCCTTCCTACATACTGGTTACATCTGACGCCAAAGTAGGTACACACTATCTCACACTAGTGAAACCTGTCGGCCTGATACATATTTCAAAGATTCATGTCTTTCATGAGATAACTTAGGTAAGCGAGTCGGTGGCCGGATGGCTAGGCGTTACAATACAGACCCAAAGCTGCCCTTGTGACGCAGTCCCAGTTTATGGCGACGGATCAAATCCCAGCCACAGCTTGCACTATCCGTTAATCGAATTTATTTGTTTGAAAAAATATTAAACTTGTATTTCAGGCACGTCTGGATGTTGAAATATATACGACCACAATGACTTATGTACAGCCTTTTTATTGCTATTATATAGCTTGTGATTTGTTGTGAATTATCACTGTCATTATGACTAAAAACCATTTGAACCAATTACACACTATTAAAAGTTGTTTTTATTAAATTATGTCAGTTAAAAAAAAGAATGTTTTGTCTCAAAGTGTAATTTACAAGCTTTTCAATCAAATTTATGCATAGAATTAGAAAAAGTGCGTTTTCTTTGTTTAATATATAGCAGTAAATTTCAGTAATGTTGTCGTTTCTCAATTGAGTATTTGTAAAACTTAATTATGTTTATGTTTAATAATAAATAGTGTTTGTCCTCTTAAAAAGTCTCGCTGTCAGTTGTTACAGTTCAGTCTCGTTTCGTCATGTTTAGTCTACAATGCTTTGTTGCGGTGGTTTTAGAATGTGTTTTTAGTTTAATATAAACTTCCATTGTAAGTAAATAATTGTAAGTAATCACATAAAAATGAAGCTAAATCAATAATGAATGAAATCTTTGTAATTTCAGTGTCACTTCACATAAAATTTTAATGTAAAGATCAAAGTAAGTGTCTTCAAGGTGACTTGCTACTGACTAAAATTTAGATTACGGATTAAAGATTACGGCTGCCTTGAGGTCATTTTCTTGTACGCGTTTAAGTGAGTACACACAATCAAAGCCATTGTACATATGAGATACAAAAAGTTCCACTTCAGACGGTCTAAATTGTTCTTTTCGATGAAGAAAAACACTGAAATGGGAAAAGCTTAGGGAAACTTTGTATGATCACTTATTTAATCCATGCCATTGTGTACACATGTTTATATCTTTATGGTAACAATACATTCACGACAAACTAAGCATATTAGACTAGTTAAGATTTTATGTGATTGGTAATCCAAACACATATCTAATTAAAATAATCTAAAAAATTTATTTATGTTGCAGTGTCACAATAACTCATGATTGAAAAAAAACTAGGACTGCTAGCAAGTACAGTTTCGTTCTGTAAGTATAGAAATGTCATTGTTAAATATAAGTATTTTAGTTCGAAGTCAATAATTCGATATTTAGGCGTCAGTGCGGTTACTGCGAAAATTTTGTGACTAACATGAAATTTTTCCAAAACACGGATATATCGGCGCACGGTGTGAATTTAATTCTACGAACCGAGAAAGGATTTTGCTGCTATTTTTGGTCTCTTGTTACTTGCTTGGCCACTGCGCTTGGAACTTTTGCCTTTACTATCCTTCTTTCCGAATTTACAAGTTATTACAAAAATACAGTAACTGAGGTAACACTTGACGTTTTTGTCACCTATTGTTGCTTAATTCAGAGAGTAAATTGTATTATATAATCCTATTTTGTAGGGCAATATGCCTGTGACCATAGATTCAGAACTAGTGCATTTGCAGAAACCGTGTCGGACTAAAATGTAGCCTATTACTAAGCAAACCTACTCAATGCAGTTATCAAGAGGTTCACGGACTAGAATCTTCTTGGGTTTGTTTTATCATTTGTCTTCTTTACAGAAAAATAACAAAAATATTGTCATTATTACCATCCTATTATGTACTCTAGTCATTACGTGCTTGTAAATGGTTATAACCAAAATCACCAAAAAAGGCCAATTCCTGAAAAAAATGAAAATAAAGCAACCTAGTGAACTTTTGGTTCTTTGCTTTGGCAATATACGTTTACTTTTTACTTTTTGCTTTTTCTGTTGACGATACATTTCTAGACAAATAGCTATGTATATTTCTATGAATATAACAGTCACAGTAAAATAGTAAGCAACAAAACTGCACTGACGATGCTATTAAACATGGCACAAATCTTGCCTCCTATCTTAAATCCTCCTCCTAATCTCCTGTTGAAATTCCATGTATGCAACTTTTAGCTGTCTCATGGGGAGATGATAACTTTTCCATCGGTCACGTTGTGCAATTTGAATCCCTACAGACGAAGGGCGGCTGGCTTGATTCCTTCGTTGGCTGCTCTGGTTAATCTTACATTTTTTTATTGCAACAAATTAGGTTAAAAAAATGTGACAGTGAAACTACAGTTTACAGGTTTTCGAATAAAGAACTTAAGTTTATTGCTAAAGTCATAAAAATTTGTGTATAGTGTACAGTGTAGTGTTGTACAGAATTATAAAATTAGTGGAGATCGTTGTTTTTGAATGATAAAGTTTAGGGTGAATATCATTTTAACAGCGGGTCATAAATTCTTAACTTAACGGATGAGCGTAGAGAAAAAATTTGAAAAGAGAATTATAAAGCCTGTTTCACACGAGGGCGCATTTCATGGCGCATGGCATGACGCATTTCATCTAGCTAGTCAAGAGATCTAGTTTGTAAGCTTGCATATAAACCGGACAAAAAATCACAAAACTAAATGTAATGTGTTTATCAAGTTTTTTTTAAGGAAATTTCGTTTGATTTACTGGAAACAGCGGCAGGGGTGCAACGCAATGAAAGTGGTAGTAAAGAAAATGTGGCAAAGGGTGGTGACACAGGTTTAAAAAATAAAACTAAAGAAAATGATGAAAATGAAGAAAAGTCAACCGAAAAAGAACACGTAGCAATCGATGGAAGCATTGATTTAGAAATAAAAACGAAAGTGTCGAATGAAAATAAAGAAAAGTCAACTGAGGAAGAACAAGACAAAAAAGATAATGTATCTTCATCTCAAAAAAACAAAATGCAGAAAGAAAGAAAAACGAAACACGATCGAAAAAAACGACAAAATGAAGGTACTTAAAAATTAGAAAAACCGTTAAGCATTAAAAAATAAATTGCAAAACATCATATATTAAATAAACAAGTTCAAAGTTAAACTTGTGTTTGTTTAATTATGGGGATTTGGAATGGATTTCAATGCTCATTTAATATTTATTAGTAGCGCCGTTTTTAATAGTTTTTAATCAGGATTTCTTAATTTTAATAACCGGATAGTCAGTAGTCACAAGAAAATCTTGTTATTTGAAAATCTCAACTAAAAGCTTGTTTTGTCCTGGAAAGAAAATACCATTAATTAAAAAGTTTCAACAAAGCGTTCTACTTTTCAGAAATTACGTGGAATATAGTTGCAGCCCGCCGTGAAATTGAATGTCCCCCCGGATGGGATCAAGTTGAAGCCGTGTGTTATAAAGTCCTCGAGAAAGAGACAAATATAGCCAAAGCTAGTTTCGCTTGTCAAAAACTACATCCCCCATTCACTCGCACCCCCGCTTTCGCAGACGAAAACGAGTTTGTTTCGTTTTTGGACTATCGGTGCGTCATTTTTTATCATTCCAGAATCATTGTTTTGCGTCAAAAACTCACAATGCAAAGACCTGCGCTTCCAGAAAAAACTATTGTGAGATCAGTTGACTAGAATAAGCTAACCAAGTTTTATACCCCAATCTGGACTAAGCAAAATCATGTCGCAAAAATCATGTTAAAAAAGCATCGTGTTGTGTTATTTCACTGTGCGCTTGAACGGCAACTTGAAGTGTGCATCCTTATGTAATTTGATATTTATAAGAAATGGAGTACAGAAAACTGACAAATACAAAAAGTCCTTCAAGTATATATACATATATATGATAACAAGAGTACAGTATATATACTTATATCATACCTGTCTTGAAATAACAGTGCAATAACTAATGACAATAACTAACTGCACGCTGCTAGATTCACAGCGTGCCGTATAAGTTAGTTATAGCACTGCTGTAGGCGTGCATCTTAGTTATTGCACTGTTATTTCAAAACAGTTATAACATAAGTACATTATAATACTTTGTAGCGTGCACTCAGCAATCATTTGCACTGGCACGTGAAGCCCGCGTGCATAAACTCGTGCGCTGCGCGCACTCGTTTATGCACTTGGAGCTTCACGTAACAGTGCGTATAAATTACTGAGTGCACTCTACATCGTGCTATAACCTACACATATATATACCAAGAGTACATAACATAAAGTCCTATTATGTACTCTTGATAAGACGCACAGCTTTCTGAACAAATGCAGCTTGCGCATGTATGTAAATTAATAGCTACTTCAAAACTAATAGTATATTGACAGTGCATATTATTTTTAGTAACAGTAAAAGCGGTGTTGGTGATGTGATTGTCGATGGTATATACGAGGACAAAGCATATTACACCTTTGGACTCATGTCGGCATACGATCGAGGGGACCATTGTTTGCTGAAGTAAAAACAGATAATGAATAATTGCAAAGTAAACAGAAAATAAACAATTGTTGATGCGAGGAACATCCTATTACATTTATATATGCTAGTAAGCGAAATCATAGCTCAGAATGCTGAACTCTGACCAAACTATCTAAGTTTTCGATAAACGTATTCAGTAAGCATCAAGTATCTATTTGAAATACCTAGTTGCGGACTAAAATTAAATTACAGCGCACATTTAAAAAACGCATTTTTTAGTTGACCCACGGCTCTACGCTACAACTTTTAACTTAAATTTAACTAACTAACTAGGCCTACTATACAAACTACAAATCCAGTGCCCAACCACAATACCGCGTTGGCTTCGATGCTTTCAAGTTAAAAACGCCTTAAGTTTGCATGTAGAAACTTAACATTATAGAACAGTTCCAATAGATTTTCTATTTCCATAAAAGAATTTAGCCTAAATATTAAAATCACATTGCGTACTAAGATTGTTATACTCAAATCTGAATTATTATATTTATCATTTTGCTTGAATTAATTTATATCCTACTATTTTGTTATATATTGATAAATAAGTTCTGACAGTTTTTATTGTTGTGCAGATATAAATCATTCGACAGGACTTATTCAGAAGACGAATTACGACTGGACGTTTTCCTGTACGTTTCTGCCAGCACCAATGAAATGACAGTGTGTCTAGAAGACTGCATTTTGGCACGTCGTGAGCTTGATGTCATTTGCGAGTACAGACTGGAGCCCAGAAGTGTTTGTGGATGTAAGTTTTTTTAAAAAAAGCACTGTTGTCTATTTTTGGTGAATTAAAACAAGTTCAATTTATTTGCATACATGCTCTCAGGCTAATAAAGATTTAGCACGACCGTACAATAACAATAAATATGGCAATAAACATTATCGGTAATATTATGCAAAGATTTAAAAAATTAAATGTTGTGAGATGTGACTTTTGGAAAACTGTTGTGCGGTGCAATCATCACAATCAACACACTTTGCGTACAATTACATAAGTTTAAAGCCCGGTTCATATTCGTCCTTGTCCTTGTTCCTATCGTTTTGTCCTTAAGCGATTCCAAGAAAACTGCCTGGCCAAATGAGCCAACTTTTGATGATTACTGCTGTGGTCACTTGCAGATCGTATGCAAAAAATTAGCCGAAACATGTCCATTGTTCACAGTAGCTGACCAAAAATTGTCCTTGACCCTGTCCCTGTGTTCTTAATTACAAGTATGAACTGGGCTTAACTGTAGAATTTGACACATCATAACAGTTACAGTACGTATGCTTTATGCTTAAACCGAAACGAATACTTCATTAAATACATATAATGTGCGATTTTGTTTAAAACGGTTCAGGTAATGATTGTTTGTGTTTAGGTCCACCGGAGCTGGCCGTAACGACACCGCCAGCAGAACCGTTGGAGTTCGGCTGTGCGCTCAGGCTGACCAATGTTAGTCCGGGGGACGTGTCCACAGTTTGCTCTGAACAATTACCTGGTTCAGATTTGCCGTCCTTTTGGAATAAAACTGTGTTCACCAATTTAGAGCCGTGGCTGTGCGTTAACTATATAGCATTTATTTACGAATATATAGTGTATATTTAGTTACTGATATTCTTCCTATTCATATTTATTAAACTATATTGCTAGTATTTTATATACATTTTACTATCGTATGTTATAAGGCTGTCAATTTAGAATGCATGTTATGAATGAAGTATCAAATATCTTACGTAAGAATTGCTAAAAAAAGACCAAAACGATGATAATTAGAAAAACATGATTTGCTTTTAGAAACGCTAAAAGCTAGAACTTTAAAAAAAGCGTAAACGTTTAAGCCACCTACAGTTTACTTACTGTTTTATTAATTTATTAAACAAGGCAGTTTCTAAAAAAACATAATTAGCTGAATAAAAGTTGCGTAGAACTATTTATAGTTGTTAGATATAAAATAAAAATTAAAATATATATGCGTTTTTATATTCAGGTCAGACCACAACACCGATGTACCGTTATTGGGTTCATTAAGCCTGGGACAAACAAAAGCGGTCGTGCCCGGGAATCAAGAGTGCAGTCTGCGGTAAGGCTTGAACCACAAAAGAATTTAAAACTACAGAAAACAATATTTATGTTCTAAATTAAGCCCAGCATATTTAAAGGTTTCATGAATTTTTTTTTAATTTAACAAGTAAGCGGCTTACTGATATGCTGTTACAAATATACTGTAACTGCTGGTCCGATCGTCCTAATGGTGTACTGCAGTAAATAAGCTTATTTTATTGTATTTTCAATATATTTTAGTCAATATGGGCTTCTTTGCAACCCATGAGTTAGATTACTTCGAATAAAGCCATTGTTTTAAATGCCATGGCAAACAAAGCTGATGTTACTACCTTGAAGACACAAAGAAACGAAAGAGTATATATAGTACATTCATAAACTGTATTGACACTGATCTTAGCGTCATAAAATATGAAACAGACGCAATTGAAAATAAATTTCCGAAAATATATTAAACTTTCGGATGGAATTATAGCCTCTGCAGCTATTGTTATTGCTATTACTACTTAATGCTTATTGTTTTTCTAGATATTTACCAGACTGGGATACCGGCTATCCAATCAACTTTGGTGTCCCAGAGTCATGCCTTATTTACTCCAAATCAACTAAAAAACTCAGAAACTACGATTGCAGAAATCCTCCAGAAACGGACGTGCTTTGTTTTTTTCCCATTTTCCCCGCACTGCCTTTGTGCCAAGGTGCACATTGTACCTACAAAGTTTATTTACGTAGGCCATTTGTTCTGACGGAACAGATCAGGAAAGCACAACTGTATATGTATACTGACTTTACTATTACAGTATGAAGTGACAAATTAGTAGCAGTGGATTAGAAAGTACTTAATGCTAATTTTAGATTTATTTATTTTTTGTATTTTAAATAAGCAGTTTGATTCAATCGCGCTCGTGAGTTCCCGGCCAAAAAAACAAAATTGGAACAGCTTCATCGGACAGCTGTTCCTTGATCTTGTGTCCGGCTTCCACTGCTGCACGTCGTTCTTTTAACTTGTTCTTTTCCGCGGGCTGCTGATGCTTGTTCTTTATTGCTTCAAAAGTAGACGAACTTGGTATATCCACTTCTGGAACTTCAAGAGAATACAAATGATTAATGGGCCTCCGTAAACTTTTACCAGACTTTGTCATAACCTTGGCAGATCGTACTGAGCCATCGCATCCGGGTAAGATTTCAATTGGCCCAGCTTCCAAAAGCCTCTGGGCAGTCCATCTTGTTTAACGATGACAACCTCTCCATTTTCTTGGTTCCCGCTTTGTGAAGCAGTGTTGTCGACTATGTTCTAGCGGCCTTTCTCTTAAGCTAAACAGATATTCATTGTGCCAATAATGCCAAAATGTGTCTAAGCTTTCTTGTTCTTTGTGCCATACGCTTTATTAACTTCCCCGGAATCTTGGCTTGGCTGGAAACTTAGATCGTTGACTTTATATTCCGTCACCAGTAAGCCAGTGGTTCCATCTATGCCAAGAAAATGAGCAGGAGTTAGCACAAATCCTGACTCAAATTCACCGTATACATAAGTCAGGGGTCGACTGTTAACTACAGCTTCTACTTCGACTAGCAGTGTGTTTCAGCTGCTACCACATGAGCATTCGCTGACCGATTGCTTTTCTCAGAAATCTTTAACAATGCCTATTAGCCTCTCGTAAAAACCTCCTTGCCAAGGAGCCAGTTCAGTTGTAAACATCCATTCAATTGCATTAGACGCAAAGTAAGACAATACGTCTTCAATTTTAAAAGTGGAATGCCATGCATAGTCTAGCGTTGTTTTCACCAACTTGAATTTTGGGGCGTTATCGGATATTATCTGCTTGGGTGAACCTCTCCTGGAAACAAACATCAGCAAACAGTTAAGAAACTGAACCGCTGATAATCCCGTAACCAACTAGAGATGTACTGCTCGCACCGAAAGGCATGTAAACAAGCATACCCACATTTTTTTGATTTCTCTCTTTTCTTTGACAAGAATCGGGCCAAGATAGTCTAGACCGATGTGAAAAAAAGCCGACGACCGAGAAACTCGTTCTTTTGGCCAGGGCGGCATTCCGGGCAAGCTGGATAAAAGAGCACCGTGTCTGCTCACGAAGCGCACTTTGTGAGCACTTTCCTAACTTCCACCCTGCCTTGTGGAATCCAATATTTTTGCCTAATTTGTGAGAGAGTGTGAGATACACCTGCATGAATTAGTCTCTGATGTACTTTGTTTATCAAAAGCTGCACGAAATACTCTCCCTTGGGAAGCAGTATCGGCGTTTTT
>JASANF010017223.1:0-54725 GCA_030248245.1 Trissonchulus sp. WLG1_4
AGAAATAAAGTCAGAATGTCTGACCAAGCCTTCTCCGTACTAAAATACCAGTCCAATCATTGTCCACTGGACCAATCCTAATTCTGTTTTAAAAATCCATTCAATCTCAAAAAAAACCTGGCATTTATACGAGAAATTAAGCTAATAAGGAGGACAATGCACTTTGGTTGGAACGTAAAAACCGTAAGAAGCGATTCTAAATATTGCTGCATCCATCCATGTGAACTTTGGTGCAGCATTACCGCATTGGCTTTTGCAATACATAGTGATTTTTACGCGGCGGCCTCAGCCGCCGCGTATATGCTATAATGCAGTAACACAGTTTAGCACGTATTCGCTGCTCACTGTGTATGCTGCACGGTAAAAATTTGTAGTTCCTGAAAGTACACTAAATGTGTGTGCGTGTGTCTTTGTGGTGCGTGCTAAAATGCGAGTTCTGCGTTAATAGTATATTGAATTCATAGGCACATATTGGTCATCACGCTCGGATATTGTCACATTGTCACATACGCGCGCATATACACTACACACAAATCACAACGCGCGCGCACACACACACACACACAGTGCGCACGCAGATCCAACGGTTCAAGTGTAGGTTTCTGTCAATACTCAATAGTATTTGCAAATTTACATGCAGTGGAAGTAATATGACAGAACCTGTTACGACATTGTTTCCAAGATTGTTAATCAGCGCGTCTGACCTTGGAAAATTTGAGCCCTAGAAATTACTTGCAGACCATGCATTCCAACTTCCAGGACTATGCATGCTGTTTGGCAGACTGACTTGGAGCGCACGATGCGATTCGTAACTCGCATTGTTTGTTTGCACGTGAGTTTATGAACGGTCTTTAAGCCTGTTTCACACGGTGGGGACAGGGTGGGTAGCTACATTGGGCGCATGTGGCATCGTATGACACTCCATGGGGCGCCACACCTGATGAAAATCAAAATCGTTTGCCGTGCATTTTTCCACGTGGCACTGCATGCGACAGCTAATGCATGACTACCTACGTGACTTTATATAATTGCTTGAGGGACGATACGATAGGGCTTGAACTAATACGTTTGAGTTAATTATTTCACATTTGATTTGTCTGTCAAGGCTTATAAAGTACATAGCTCATGAATTTTATCTAATTAAGATACACAATTTAAATGATTGTTAACTTAGTATTTTGATCGCTTGCGTCCTGTTTGGTCCCGTAACTAACTGAAAGTTAGATGCAACCACGAAAGCTTTAAAACATTTTGGCTGCCGCGTTTTATATTCGAAGAATATCCTCGGCGCTCTAAGCATGTCGTAACGAAATCAAGGTATCAAAAATTAGTTCAACTTTACTCGCAAGACGTGCTTGTTATCACAAGTTCTGTGAACTGTCTAACGTGAATTCTGCACTGGAGCAAATGAAACAGACACGCTGTGAACGCACACACATAAACACACAATCTGTCTGCAGCACTAGCCAGCAGGAATACGACAGACAGTAAAAGCGAGACCGCAGACATGCTGTGTAACACTGTAACAGTGAAGCACATTCTTTAGCAGTGGCCAGCAACAGTGAACGCTGACGAAAAATTACAGCAAACACACAGTAAAAGATACAGCCGCACACACAAAGCGTACTGTGCATTACAGCACACAAGTTATAGCAGAACTTAAATACCTTAAATACCTGCTGTGCTATGGCGCAACAGGAAAAAATTAAATCTCCCAAGAGGTAACTAATCCCACGTTTTAGTTAAACTATTTCAAACTCCACGTTAATCCTAAAAAAACAAAACACACACATTAGTTCTTATATTTAGTAGTTGTACAACTACACTTTTTTTTGTTCCTTCCAGAGAAGGAACTAATGTTTTTATCCGTTGTTGCTGCAGTGCAAAACACTGCTGCGCTCGTTGGATCGCCTATATGTTTTACGTGTGAAATTAGCAAGGTGCTGGCTGCTTCTTTTGTCTGCGTATATGCAATGCAACTACGTATTCAATCAATCAATAATTGATGGTGTGCTATAACAGTGACAAAGTTTTGCAGCCTAAGCACCGTAATATTTCACCAGCAGTATATAAGTCATTCTAAAAAACACTGTTTATTGCTTCTTAGATCTGATGAGCTCAGATCAAAGCGTAACTTTTGAGTCTAATGGCTAGATGCGGCAGGATAGATGCGGCAGGTTGGATAACATTCTACAACATTGTTTTTGTATGTAGATTAATTAGTTTAGGTCGTAGAGTAGGATACGATAGGATATGCAGTGTAGTCAAAAAAAGCTAGGTACTAATGTAGTAATAGTGATAGTATGTAGTCGTGTAGCTTAGGTGGAATACAAGAGTGTGGAATACAATAGATAGGCAGAAAAATAAAGGTAGACACCGAGGAAAAAACCGTGCCCCTTTTAGGGGCTACTTGTTTCAGTCGACATTTTTTCGTTTTCGTTTTCTTTTTGTTTTCGTTAGTTGTCAATTCTTGACAGCTTTGCTAGATTAACTGAGAAATTTTATTGAACCCGACAGCGGGATTCGTCGCAGCTGAGGTCAAGGCATCTGTACCCTATGCGCTTTGGAAACAGGGTGCAATGTTTGCATTTTGCAATTTTAAATTGTTACGCATGCCAAAATATTTTTATACTCCCAAAGACCGACCGTTTTTTAAGAATAAATTAATTAGAATTAATAAACTAAATATAATTAAAAAATTATTATTTATTTACATATATATTGACACAGTATTTTTTACATTTTTCAGTGTTTTTAACTATTTAGTTCACTTTTCATTTACGCGTATTCTATGTTAAGATTTTTGCACACGTGCAATAACTAAATATAATGAGCGAATAAACTTAAAATTCCACAACCACTTTAATGAAAATATTCAAATAAATTTGCAGCTAGATTCTGATACAACTGCTCATTTTGGTCGTTATTTTTGCAAAACTTTATTGCGCAAGCCGAAAATGTTGGCTCCGCTCCCTTCAATTTTAGCTTTCTTTTTCGCTTTCTTTTAGTTTTCGTTCATTTTAGTATCATCTGAAAAAAGTGCGCTGCTGTAGTTGAATCATAGTTATTATCATTATTATTATAACTCACATTCAATTTTAAATTGATCCTGTATTCACACTCATTGACACCTGTATTTTTTGAATTGACCCTTTGACCTATGCCATCGGTCAGATAAAAGGTAGCCTACAATAAATGAGTCGGTCGGAGGAGTGGGTGACTGAAACACGACTAATATAATGGATAATTTTTTTGTTGGGGGTTCGATTTAATTAGCTGATGCAAGCAAACTCAATCAATTTCATTGAAAATTAACAAATCCAGCATAAAAGTATTTGTACAAATATTTAC
This sequence comes from Trissonchulus sp. WLG1_4, assembly GCA_030248245.1. Classification (NCBI taxonomy): domain Eukaryota; kingdom Metazoa; phylum Nematoda; class Enoplea; order Enoplida; family Ironidae; genus Trissonchulus; species Trissonchulus sp. WLG1_4. The sequence goes on from JASANF010017223.1 coordinate 3,352, forward strand.
AAAAAACAGCTAGCATCCACACAGAACACTACATAAATTGCATTAAAAAATACAGGATATTACCTGCCTTTTCAGTGTTATATAACACAGGAAATGTGACCTACCCAAAATTACATAGGATGTAGAAAACGCCATTTTCACTTCTCCGAAAAGTGATTCTCGCGTCCCCAGAAGTTTATTTTTACGTCCTTATGCTAGTAATTAATTACCCAAACCCGATGAAGTATTTTACAAAAACTAGAATTATCAGTTATTAAAACTGTATTTATTTTTCAGTTAATTTTTATACCTACTTTTATATAGTTTGAAATGTTTTTCAGTAAATTTTCCTAATAAGCAAAAAGGTTGTAAAAAGACACTCTGGACTAGTAAACAAAGTGCTCTCAATTGACCAATTAATGTGGGGACGTCAGAATCAATTTCTTGGGTCGTAAGAATCAAAATGTAGGGACGTGAAAATAACCGTCCCTTAGAAAATCAGAATAGGCGGCCGCGTAAAAACGAAAATAATTTTTCGTCTTGACAGTAACTTATCTATGTTGCACCTCGTATTATGCCAATTTTTTTAGAAAATTGAAACGTTTTAAATGCTTATACAGCGACAAAGGTATTTTATACTAGGTTATATAGACTGCCAAACTTCTAGATAAACAGACAACAGACCATTCCTTATTCCTGCATGTGATTACTAAATTTTCATTGAAATCTACCAAACTGCACATAATGAATCCTGTTAAAAATATCAACTTTTAGTTTTAGCTATGGCAGACACGAACAGTATCAGGTATATGACTAATGTGGCATATGTCTAAAGTGAGGAACATCTTCACATTTACATCGTTAGCCAAACTCTTTGTTGGGCTCAAACCAGCGACCACTATGCCTCAGCTCGATCCAGTTGTGGAAACTAAAATGCAATAAATAAAAACAATTTAAATGTAAAAATAATCAAAAGGTTAAGAAAAAAGCGGAAACTCAAATGCAATAAAAACAATTAAAATGTAAAATAATCAAAAGGCTAAGAAGAAAGCAATTCATATTTGTCAACTTTCCTAACATGTTTTTCAACTACATAAAATGAAACATGCTGTAGCCAGAAATGCACGGGAGCAATCGTGAATAGGTGGATGCCTGATTCCAGGCGGAAGGAGGGATGGTTCTTGGAGCCGGCTGTCTGAGGGATGGGTCAGAGCCCCTACGTGCATTACAAATGATTGTAACGAAAAAGAAGCGACTAGCGAGATACGTACGACTCGTCAGAAATAAGGGTCATAAATTGACGTTTTCAAGTACCCCACAATCACGCATTTTGGAATGTTTCCAGGCCACTTTAGAGGTTTACTAGTACGGTAAGTTATGTGTGCGAATATCAGTTGCCGCGTACACCGACATAACTTTAACCCACGTTGAAGTTCAGTTGAAGAACTACATAGAACTACGAACTCTACAAGGCTTAACAGATAAAGGTGATTTAGGTTGTTTGTGTAGTATTAAATGAAAAATTATTGCAACTTAATAAGTGTAACGTTTGATTACTTGTGAAAAAGTTTAAATGGCTGATATTGTAACTGCAGTTGCTCGAAATCAGCCGTATCATTTTGTTGCAAAAAAATTGACTGTTTGTAAAGTAAAATTTAAATTTTATTATTAAGTAATTACTACTAAAGTGTTAATTAAAAATATTAATGTTAATAAAGCATTAATTAAAATTAAATAAAATTAAAGTTCTAATTTTAAATGTTATTAACAAGAGTACATAATAGTGTCCCACTCTTTATAGAAGAAGAGTGAGACACTCTCCTTTCTACCTGTGTTATAGCGCAGGCAGATGCGCTCGTCATTTCCAGCCCACATGTTGCCGTTTTATGCAACGTGGGTAGCCAATCAGAAGCGACCTTCACTTCTGATTGGCTGGACGCCTGTGCATGTGCTCCAATCAGCACGGAGCGGCCTCACGTGCTATTGCCTGAAAATTGTCAAAAACACATTTAACTTACCAGTTAACATCATAGCGCATACTAGCAATAATTCCTGAAAACGAGGATAAAAATGTAGGCAAAATACAATTCGGAACAAAAAAAAAACAAAAAAACTCCCCCAACCCGACCGATCATAGCAAAATTTAACAATGAAATGGCTGTAATGGCGGCCCGTGTGCTGATTGGAGCACGTGAGGCCGCCTGCGTGCTGATTGGGGCACGTGCACAGGCGTCCAGCCAATCAGAAGCGAAGGTCGCTTCTGATTGGCTACCCACATGTTGCATAAAACGGCAACATGTGGGCTGGAAATGACGAGCGCATCTGCCTGCGCTATAACACAGGCAGAAAGGAGAGTGTCTCACTCTTCTTCTATAAAGAGTGAGACACTATTATGTACTCTTGTTATTAACACATGTTGCACTGACCTTTAGTTGACCCCACAACACTGGTAGTTGCTATTAGCAGTAGAGTAGACGCAAGAGTAGCCATTGGGACAAGAACTGCTCCCGGCGGGACAAGCCAGGGGCAAGTTGGTTCCGGGATACAGATAGGCCTGACCGAACGGACAACCATGGCTGCCTGCAAACAAGAATTACAAATGTTAAGTGGCCACCGGTTAGCGTGATAACTTTCGGGCATCCGCCTGGTTTTCAAATTTGCACACAAGGTAGTTTCTGTGAAGACGCATTAAAGATATATAAACTGGAACCGCTTTTGCCAGTTTTTTACCAGGAGCTCCTAGAAACTGATGAGAATGGTGATTGTGAAATTTGTGAGTGTCTACGAATTTAACGTCTAGGTATGTATGAGTGGAAAATATTGGAAAACAGTCACAAGTTAAATAATGGCGACAGGTGGGTGTGGGCATCATGGTCACAGTGCAATTGTAGATAAACATGCGCGACAATGGCGCAAGGGTGGGAGTCGCGCAGTGCAGCCAGACAACTTTGAAACAAAAGCAGCCGCAAGACCAAAAAAGACGGCAAAGTCTGTGCAGCTGTATCATTTGAGTAACAAAATCGGAAATGAAAACTCCGGTGACAAAAATTTTAGAAAATTTAATAAAAACGAACGAAAGACGAACTTAAATAGTGAAATGAAAATGGAATAATGAAAACATGCAAAGACCAAAAAAATTAACGGAATAATAATAAAAGCAAGAGTACATAATAGCGTCTTACTCTATATAGAAGAAGAGTGAGACACTCTCCAGCCTGCCTGTGTTCTAGCACAGGCAGATGCGCTGGTCGTTTTCAGGCTACATGTTGACATTCTATGCAACATGTGACTGGCCAATCAGCATGTAGATTCCCTGCGTAACACACTTTAGTATATAATCGCTGATGCGTTGATAAGCATTAAGATAGGTATAAAAGCTTAATAACTCATTATTTATTCATAGTCTGCTTGCAAAAACATTAAAAAAGGTTTGCAAATACCTCTAGGGATATTTTGGCAAACTTTCAGCGAAATTGATTGAGAAACTTTTGAGATATAAACTTTTCTGAATTTCTTCAAAGTTTCTCAATCAATTTCGCTGAAAGTTTGTCAAAATATCCGCAAAGGTATTTGCAAACCTTTTTTAATGTTTTTACAAGCAGACTTTGAATACATAATGAGTTATTAACCTTTATCCCTATGCCGTTTTCTGATTGGAGCACGTGCACAGGCGTCTGCCAATCAGAGAATAGAAGCTCGCTTCTGATTGGCCAGTCACATGTTGCATAGAATGTCAACATGTAGGCAGAAAACGACTAGCGCATCTGCCTGTGCTAGAACACAGGCAGGCTGGAGAGTGTCTCACTCTTCTTCTATATAGAGTGAGACGCTATTATGTACTCTTGATAAAAGTAATTGAATTTTTACATAGTTTAAGATCAGATTTAGTTTAAAACACAATTCATTGTTGCAGCTGGTTAAAATTTTTGATAAATTATAGGTGCTTAGGGCCGATTCCTAAAATGAATTAAACGGATTAGATTAAAATTTGTTTGTCTAATAACTAATCTCGATGTTGAGGTAGACTTGAAAAATTTTGTGCACAAGCGGGAGGTGCTACAAATCATCGCTATCGCAAATTTCGTTTAAATTTATAAACGATGTCATGAGTTATTGGTAAAACAAATTTTAACCTAATCCGTTTAATCCATTTTAGGAACTGTCCCTTAGTTTTGAATATCACGCTTTAGACAAAACTTATGAACCAGCAACCTGGCTCTTCAAGGGAACAAAGCAGGTTTATTGGACGGAAACTTCTTTCCCATATGGATTTAAGCAGCAGAAACCCTTCAGTTTTTATCCGTTGATAATATCTATCCGTTTATTATGCCCTAAGTAAATATTGCTTCACTGTTCAGAACTACACAGAGGTTCTTATCAGAAGTTTACAGTTAAGCAATTTTGCATCAAACAAGAAATATATTTCGTATTTCTGTCTGATGAAAACTGAGCCTTACTGTTTGGCGCAGTAGTGACAGCAGCTGTGGTTGCCACCGTGGTGACGTCACCAGATGTTGTGCGACAACAGATATTTGTATTATAAGTGGCAGAGAAGCGACAGGAGTAGCCAGACGGACAAGAGGTACTGCCCGGGGGACAAACCAGGGGTGTTCCGGTGCCGGGGTAAATGTAAGCGGTGCTGGAGTCGCAGCCTAAAGCAAGCAATGCTCGGTTCATGCCTGTGGGCTTACCTTTCCAAACTGCAGTACAGTGCAAAACATTGCGGACAGCATTTGTGTGTCGCAAGATTTGGCGAACATTCAGACCCCGGTTTTGGCGTATGGGGATGGCTTTTGGATTAAAAGCAGCCCACGTAAATACACTGACACACTCATTGAATCAAACGTGCAGCATCAACTCTAATTGTTCTTATCTAAGGGCCCATTCCTTTAACGGATTAAGCTGACTGGACTTATTTTAGTCCGAGGTTTTGGAATGACAAATCGGAGTAAACGGACTAAACGAGTTAACATAAGTCAGCGGCTTAATTTTAATCAGACCCCATTTCAAAACTAACCACTGGACTAAGCGGACTTAACATGCACGCTTAACATTAGCGTGCATAGTTAAGGGGGGGGGCTACCTGAAAAAGTGAAAATTTTAGGTTCTCCGATTCTCTTCAAAATTGCACAAAATGTAACCCCAGGGAAAGCGCATCGCAGATGTAACAAACTGGAACCAATGCTTTTGCCAATTTTTCACTAGGGGTTCCCAAAAATTCAATTTTTCGTGTAAATCATAGGCGCAAAAAAAAGTTTTTTGTGGTTGCAAAGCGTTCCTTTACTCGAAACTTTTGGTAATACTGACGAAGCTGATTTTTACATGATTCGATAGCCTAATGTCATATCTGAACCTCAATAATCCATTTTTTTGAATTTTTGCCTATGGTCTGAGCAGTGACGACAAATGTAAATTCACTCAAATTTGGCGGGCCCAAAAAACGCCCATTTTTTCACATTTCGCCCTCGATTTTTGATTTGAAAATACATATCAAAAATCCGGATCACATGATTTTCCGCTTACATGTGGGCTACTACTATGCCAAGTTTCAGCATGATTGGCTTGATGTGGTTTGTGCAGAAATGCCCAAGTAAGGGCTACTTTTAGGCCATTTGGCGTGCTTTTGCCTATGTAAATACACTGACAAACGCACTGAACCAAAAGTGCACCTTCAAGCTTAATTGTTCTTATCTGAGGTAGAGGTGCCTTGGGGGGAGTAACTTATGTGAAAATAAGCAAAATTGGAGAACTTTGATTTTTGACCTGGGTAGCCCCCCCCTTAAGTCCGTTTAATCCGGACGTTTTGGAATGGCATTTTTCAGCATAATTTTTAAACCGTTTAGTCCGATTATAATTAACCCTTTAATTCTGTAAAGGAATAGGCCCTTTGATTAGCTTATGAAATATGTGAAAGCACACAAAACTGAAAACCTTGATCTTCAACCTATGTGTAGCCGTTGTAAGGGTAGTTGAAACTGGGAAGCAAGAACACAAGGCAAAGGGTTAAAAGGTTTAGTGGCAGGCAGGGCACAAGAGTAGAAGAGGCACATCGATAAATACTGATTAATCATGCACAAAGCTCGTTATGTAGCTATAAAACGCATATGCTGAATTGATAGTACAATACGCAAATGTAGCCGCTAGAATGTTGTACACTGTACAGCATAACTGACTCATCGTCAGCAGCAACTTTCATGCGTGCGTGTGTACGTAACGTAGTGACGTTAAATATCCAGTGAACTTCACCAATTAGGATCAGAAGATTAGTTCGAACCGATTTAGCTTAAGCGTCTGCTTTAACTGGAATTTATCGGCAGCTCATACTTCAGCAAATCAGATTTGGTGTAGTTTACTGTTGAACTAGTTTCGAAAGACGTTAGCAACATTGAGAAGCAGGCATTCGAAAGGCCGACGATGCAAGAGCATTGGAAAACATGAAACATACCGCCACATAGCACAGAAACAAGACAAACTTGTGAAAACATTAGGCTGGCTGTGCTTTATAAAAACAAAACTTTTTTCAAGTCGACATACATATGTAGTTTCGATTTTGTTTGAAAACTCGAAGCATGTTTGTTTCTTTAAGGTGGTAGTGTCGCCAAAGCAGTTTTGCTCATAGGCTGCAAAATGAGAACTTTTTGATTTGAAATTGTACGTTCACTGAGAAACTACTGAAATGCCATATGGTGTCAAATAAATACTGCCAGACACCAGACGACCAATATCTACCAATATTTTTAACCAATCACCATTTGTGAGCCAGACATCACACAATAGAGACATAAAAGTTCAAAAAATCAAGCCAGATATCAGATTGGCCAGCTTGTGAAGTACATGTAATGTTTTGACGCACCATTTTTTGCCACAAATAAGAAAAATGAAAAATGAAGCTTCGTTTTTCTTTTGATTTCAAAATAAGTGTCTAAATTTTTGACAATTTATCTTTATTGCTGTGAGTACCTTACAGGTTACGCACAGTTTCACAGTTCAAACAGGCATTACTCCACAACGACTCAAGCAATTTGCACTAACTTTTGTGCCTATCGCTCACAAATAGAAATGTAAAAAATTGGAGAATGCATAGGATGCAGATTATTGACACAGAGGCATCAGAGTTCAGGAACAACAATAAAAAAAAAGTCTCATTGCAGCCAGAGCAAAACCGCACACACCACCAAAGAACAAAACACCATTAACAAAACAAACACACACCTATTTTATAAAGCACAGCCAGCCACACTTGCTGTTCTGCTGCGGATTTCATTCCAAGCTCTAGAGCGCCTCAAATCTCTCAAGTGGGCGCTTTTAAACAATCACAAAACGCACCAAACAAAGCAAATGTCCAACAGACCACAAACTCAACACTCATCCAAAAAAACCACTAACGCACACATACGCCACGCGCACAAAATCCACAAGCATTCTCACATTCAAACGGCGCGCTACACAACATCAATCGCGATCTTTTATACTACAAACACTTATCAAAACTATAATCTCTATTACTCTTATCCCCTACCCACAAACCAACCCGCCGTTCTCTTCCCAGACTACCCCCAACGGCACACAAGGCAAAACAATCATTCTCATCAAGCACAAAGGCCCACAGAAAAAAGGAACAAACAGACAATGAACCGAGGGGGGAAGGATACAAAAACGAGAGACCAAACAAGGGAAAAAAAGAGAAGAGGAATCACAAAAAAAACCAAAGGACAAGACACACGACAAGAAAAAGAAAAAAACCACACAGTCCAAGCGCAAAAAACCACCACCCAAACCACAAAGCCAAACAAAACCCACCCGGGAAAACATTCACCTTATAGTACTACTATGAGACAAGTTGTTCTTCATAAACGTTGTTTTGTGTTTATATATTATTTTTTATAAATATTTTTTGTTTTTTAGCACGACGAAGCAAAGTTGGTGTTGGACAGGGGACCTGCACGGATATGTGTCCGGAGAAAGAACGCTATCTGCGGCAACAAAGAAATCAAGTGGATTCGTATGAAACGGGGCCAGACGGACAAATTGATGCTGCGAACGCCATCAAAGAGTACAGCAGATCATCTGCTGATCAGGTTAGGGGATTTATTGGATTAAGCAGATAAGGTTAAAAAAACTCAAATATGTTTCTTGACACTAATTGACAGAGCATTATCTCATCGCTGTAAGAAAAACGCTAAATATGGGCTATAATTTACTTATTTTTTAGAATAAGCTACTCAAAATATTATATTGAATATACTTTTGTAGATTTAAGTTTATTTTTATAACTATTTTTGTAGCTCTTAACAGAAGCTGTTATTTAGCTATTTTACTGCGAAAAAGCGGTTTCTTGATATCCTCCTGTCAGTATATTTATTGAAGCATTGACTTTTAGATTGAAGCCTGGTTCATCTTGTCGTTTTAGTTTAGGGACATAGGAACAAAATTTCAAATGAATTTTGCACCAAATAAACAGAAACTATTTAATTTTTCGCACACGAACTGGACTTTACCCCAGCTTTGTTCGTGGAAGAAACTGCTACACTTGCTAGGCCAGTTCTTTGGGAATCGCTTAGGGACAATACAATAACGACATGGATAAGGACAAGCATGAATCGGGCTTTATTGTCAGACTATAGTTTTATGTCACCTGACTTTTGAAGGGTTATATATTTGCGGCTTTTAGCATCAACCGCTAACCCACGAGCTTCGCTCCAGTGCTGTGCTCAGCCGTACCATGACGCACATACTCCATCACGTGATCGGTCAAGCCCCGCCCACTGACCGTAACGACTTGTGTCATTGGTTCGATTTCATTTGGAATAGGACCAGAGCTATTCGTAAGGTCAGCTGTTAGGTTGTTAGGAATGTTAATGCTTGTGGTAGCAAAAGTATATGTTACCTTATACTATCAAGAGCGTCAGTTCATAGTTAATAGTAGATAAAATAAAACAGGTGGCGTGACTTTTGCGACTACTTGCTGTACTCTTGGTGCTTGAATTTGTTTGTTTCGTAGTGAATTCTTTTGTTCTCTAATCTCATATCCAGCAATATTTGGTCTGACTTTAGTATTACAGTGAGTTCAAACCCTAACTCAATACACGGTGACTATAGTAGCCCACACCTTGCTTACGTCTTTGTATTTAAGACTAACACTTTTATTGTGTACTTTTTGCAGGATTTGACTCAGCAAAAAATCGAAGACGCGCTATCAGTAGCCTTGTTTGAAAAGTGCACCAGATTTCACATTTTTGTGGCGCATTGGATGTGTGAATTGGGGATCGGCGATTTTGATCAGAAAATAAATACTGGTGTGTTTTTTATGAAATTGCTAGCGTACAGCTGATTACCTGACTGACAACCACAAACGTTAAATAGGTTTGGTATCCAGTGATGGTCTAATGTCCTAATTCCTGAAGACTATTGAATAAATAATTTATTGGGTTGCCGACCAGTTGCGAAGCAAAGGCAACCCTTTTGTATCTGAAATGTCTGTTATTAATATTATTAATCCTTTGGCTTCTTATGTTGCCACTTTTTTGTGTGAAATGCTTTATGGATATGAACCAAACTTTGGTGGAAGGGTCCCCCCCTTGAGTGATTGTGCCCCCCACCTTGGTGACCCCGTGACCCCTCGGGGGGCCGGGTCACGTGACCCTCAAAATGAGGGGGTCCTCAGGGGTCAAATTTTCGAAATTGAGATTTTGATGTTTCTGGGGGTAGTTTGAGCTCCTGAACACGAATCCGAGGTCCATTTTTGCGTAGGACCTTCCTGGACCCCCCTATGACCTCCTCAGGGTACCCACCCTAGGGGGTCCAGGGGGTCCTCAGGGGTCAAATTTTCGAAATTGAGATTTTGATGTTTCTGGGGGTAGTTTGAGCTCCTGAACACGAATCCGAGGTCCATTTTTGCGTAGGACCTTCCTGGACCCCCCTATGACCTCCTCAGGGTACCCCTCCTAAGGGGTCCTCAGGGGTCATATTTTCGAAATTGGGATTTTGACGTCCCTAGGGGTAATTTGGGCCCCGGAACACGAATCCGAGTTCCATTTTCATCTAGGACCCCTCGGGACCCTTCCATGACCCCCCTAGGGCACGCTGCCCAGGGGGTCCACAGGGGTCAAATTTTCGAAATTGGGATTTTGACGTCTCTAGGGGTAATTTGAGCCCCTGAACACGAACAGAGGGTCCTCTACCTAGAATAGAGGGTCCTTTGCTTAGAATAGAGGGTCCTCTACCCACTGTCGGCAACCCGTTGATGTCACCCGACTTGTTTACATATTATTCAAATTTTATGTTTTTTGTTTATTTACTTTTTATTAAAAAATTATTATTTTATTTTATGGAGACAGTCTGAATTGTTTCGTAGTAGCTGAATTGTCTCATGTGTCACTGTTTGATTTTTTATGCGCGTATTTCTATTTTTTATTTATTCGTTACTCGTTAGTTCGTTTGCTACAGATCAGTTCGTTTGCTGCAGATCGTAATCAGAGTTAACGCAGCAGTGAAAATCTAAAAATCTACGTGCAGCATGCTTCGCTGAAATTTGAATATCTATTATCTCTATTCTGCAAGTTTGAACAGTTGATTACTACAGAATGACCAAAAAATGCTGGACCTTGACACAAAACGAACACGCGATTTCGTTACGAAAAGAACTAATTTCAAGCTAAATAATCACATAAATTCAAATATATTAAACTTATATAATAATAATTTTTTCAGAAAATTTGACAAAATGTCTGCAGTCGTTGCAACATTTATACGAGGATCTGGATAAGCGAAACATCACAGTGGAGTCGGAGCCAGAATTTCGATCCTATCAAATTTTGCTAAAGCTCAATGACAGTAATGTGCTCAGGTGAGCGTCTAGAATATTATTATGATTCATACGTTCATAGATGCTTTATTATTACGATAGTTGGATATAAAGTAGAAAAAAAAATTAGCTTAGGTTAATTTATTTTTTGCTTTGGATTTAGCTGTCAAAATTTTTAAATCTGTAGCCACTATATTAAATGGTAAACACTAAACAGGTTTATGTCGGAAAACTTGAAATTGGACTTCATCAATGTTTAGACTTAGGCTTTAAGCTTTTTTCTTTACGACTTTTTTCAGGCAAGCCCTTAACTGGTCCCCTTGGGTGAGAACCTCGCCCCACGTGCGCTTTGCTCTGCGTCTCATTATTGCACTGCAAAACAACAATTATGTGCGATTCTTTCGGCTTGCACGCGAAGAGGCTAGCTATCTGCAGGGCTGTCTGATCCACCGCTATTTCCCGCAAGTCCGCTCAATGGCCCTTCAGACTATGGTTAGGGCGTATCAGTTGAATTCGAATGTAAGTCGTTATTTTTGAGTTTGGAACTTTGAGCTAATCTACGACGAACATTCGTTGACTATCTTCGCTTTGTACTAGTGACATGATTTTTTTCCAGTTAATCGGTTTTAGTAGGCGCTTCGGATTAAGTCGGAGTAGAAGTTTTTTTCATGAACTAAGGAGCAGGATCGCAAGATCGTTTGTGTACTACTAAAGTCTGTCTTTTGGTTGTATCTTTGTAAAAGTTTGTCTTTGTAAACAAGGGATTGAAAAGCGGTACTAACAACCCCATCTAATGTTTCACAGTAACTGATTTTCTTCTGCAGTAACAGTTAGTTGCTACTAACATGGAAACGCCATTTCATATGGTTGCACATATTTAAAATTAATTAGGCATTATTAGGTAGCTATGTTGAGAAAAGAGTTCACTTCTGGTTAACTTAAGGGGGTAGTGTCGCGAAAGCAGTCGATTTTGCGCGACTATAAAACTTTTTCAGTGAAAGATAGGTCATTGTTCTTTATATATTCTAAAAATATTTCTTAAGGCAAATATTTTTGCCAAGTTTCAGAAAAATTGATGCAGCATACAGTTAGCAGTGAAGTCGCAAAGTCGGAAAAATGACGCTTTGAAAACCTATTCACATTCGATAATTTCGTCACAATTAAAAAACTTTTTGTTTAGATTCTTTACACAAAGTAAAAGCACATATGCTCTAGTTTATGTACACAAAATTTAGTGCAAATTGCTTGAGTCGTTGTGGAGTAATGCCTGTTTGAACTGTGAAACTGTGCGTAACCTGTAAGGTACTCACAGCAATAATGATAAATTGTAAAAAATTTAGACACTTATTTTAAAATCAAAAGAAAAACGAACCTTCATTTTTCATTTTTCTTATTTGTGGCAAAAAATTGAGTCAAAACATTACATGTACTTCACAAGCTGGCCAATCTGATATCTGGCTTGATTTTTTGAACTTTTATGTCTCTATTGTGTGATGTCTGACTCACAATAATGGTGATTGGTTAAAAATATTGGTAGATATTGGTAGTCTAGTGCCTGGCAGTATTTATTTGACACCATGTGGCATTTCAGTAGTTTCTCAGTGAGCGTACAATTTCAAATCAAAAAGTTCTCATTTTGCAGCCTATGAGCAAAACTGCTTTGGCGACACTACCACCTTAAGGTGGCGCTCCGAATAACTGACTTGGGGCAGTAAAAGTTTTCAGTCACGTTTTCAGGTCTTTGTTCTTGAAGAAAGGTTGTTCAGCGGTGAATTAGCTTTCGTTTGATATACATAACATGTAGTTTTGTTGAAATTAATTTTTTGACCTGAATTTTAATATGGCAAAATCTTCAAATCGATTTTCCGAAAAATTGTATATGGCTTTTGTTACTTTTGATAACGGTTTTCCGCAGATAATAGGTGACTGCAACTTTTTAAAAAGTCGTTTGTGTAGGCAAACATTTGTAAAAAAATTTTCAAATTACGTTGAGCGATATTGACAAAAATGCACTATTTTTCAAGCTAATTTTTCGTTAGCTACTTTTTGGCTTCTCCAACTTTTCTCAATGGTTATTTGCATTAAAAATACGCTCTATTTTTTGACACTGTCGTTTGTGTTGGCAAACCTCAGATTTTTCTGATCGGCAATAGCCTTTTTTGAATCGTGATAGCTCTCCTCCATGTCGTTTTTTTCATTGTGAAATTTGACTTAAAAATAGAAAATAAGTAGATTCAGGTGTACCTTCTTAGAAAATGTTGATTTCTGTTTTTGGTGAAATTCTGCAGCGATTTCAAGTTGACCAATTTTAGAAAAACTAGTGTATTTTGAGCCAAAACAATTGGATTAAAATTATAAGAAAAGATACACCTCGGCAACATAATTACCTACAGTTTAAGCTATAGATCGTAAAATTTGAACAAAGTTTCGCTCAGTTATGCCGTTTGAAAAATTATGCGCATTTAGCGAAAATAGAAATTTTCAATCGGTGATAAAAAATCAGAACAAGGCAGCAGGCACGTGAAACTTACTCAGAAACAGAGCTTTGTAACAGGCTTCAATATATTTAAACGATAATTTTAACTTATTCTAGCTAGAACCTACGTCGACTTATAAGATGATAAAGTTATGGAAGTTATTCGGAGCGCCACCTTAAAGACATATAAATTTCTACATACCCATTTCACCGATAATAATCATTTAGCTCAATTATACGTGGGTTTTTATCTTTAAGCAGCAGATACCAGCAGCTACATTTCAGCCGACATCGCAACATATTGTTATAAGTAAATACTTTGAGTAGCGCATATTTGACCCTGGTTTTTTTTAGGATCGATTTATACTTCAGCGGTATGGTTGCAGATACTTGAAATTAATCATACCTTTTGCTGTGCTGAGAAAACAGTTCAGCCGGCAAAATTACGAAAAACTCACGCCAAAATTTGATCTTGAGTACTACTAGTGGCGTGACTATTTCTTAATTTTGTCGGCTGAACGGACGTACGGGATACGGTTGTAAGTAGGAATTGACCCTTGACCTTAACTGTGTGATTATGAAATGGTTAACCTCATGACAGTCTGCAAAATTGTTTTTTTCAGTTTCCACTCTCCGATCTAATGGATCTGTTGAGTTTCGACTCTGACGTGGAGTGCGTCAGTTTTTGCAACAGTCACGGTCTGCAAGCTCAGGGCAATGTGATTCTTCTGAACAAGACTGCCTTTGCCATTCCGGAAACGGATCCCTTGAATCCCACTTGCGTTCGCAGTCTGCGATTCATTGAGCCGAAACGAGGCAATTTGTCGGTGGCCGAAGTGAGATTTAGGGTTGTGTGTCGACTGGATAGATAGTATTGTCTGTTCAGCCAGTCTGCTAGTTAGCGGAAATCGCGGGTTTTGTTAATTTTGCTAAAACAAAATATTATGAATAGCCCTGACTTAAGGGGGTAATTGCGTTTTTAGGTGTTTTTTTGAAAATCCATGGCTCAGCGTTTACAAATTCAAATCACAAGCGGTCTTTTGCGTGAAGTAGAACAATATATTGCCTAAATGTATGCCATGCATTGAAACTTAACCTTTGATTTTCTTTTCACTACACGCGGCTAAACAAAGGTCCTTTCCAAAATACGAGGATTTTTTACAAAAAGTTTGCGCCACAGCTCTGAAGCATACGATTACCTGTTGGGGCTGAAAGTTGTTAAGGTATTTGACATGTTTAAAATCCCCAGGCATGTCCCCCACTTTTTAAATAACTAGTCAATTTACTGAGAAAATAGCTGAAAAGCAAACTCACCGAAAATTTAAGATATTTTCTTGTAATTAAAACCCTCTAAAAATGTCCACAGGTGAAATTTCGAAAAAGTGAGAGACATGCCTGGGGATTTTGACCTTTACAGTACTGTCCCAAAAATTTATGCTCAGGCGTCACTTATAACTTGAGTACTGGTGGCGCAAAGTTTACATAGAAATCACAAAAACCTCGAAAACGCAACTATCACCTTAAGCATGGTGGCACAATGAACTGCATTGAGTCAACTCGAAACTTGCTTAATTTAAGCTGAAAAAACATTTCTGTAAGCCAAATTAGTACAAAGTTTTGTTTACTTCGGTGTAAGAAGGGTGTATTAAAATATGGGGTGTATCCCACCCCACACGTTCGTTTCATTATTTACATACAACGTTTGGTTCATTGTTAAGCCACGTCCTGTGATACACATAGTATTTTTTAGATAATAAACGGCAGTCCCTTGGAGCCACTGAAGCCCCTCCAGCCTGTGTCCAGTTTTGATTCGCAGGGGCGTTACTGCCGGGACCCGGTCATTGAACCCTATCTACAGGCGTTGCAACATGAAGGCAGCTGGTCCATTGGTGAGGGCCGATGCGTTTTTTTACTATGCCCAATAAACAAACAAAAAATTTTAATTTTTTTGAAAAGTTTTCAAAATGATAGGAATTATTTTACGTAAGCTCCTTATTGAAATTAGAAAACTGTCTACTCGAGATACCTAAGCTTTCAATGGACCGCACGTCATGCAACTATTTTTTTAAGCAAATTACTAGTAATTTTAAGTCCTTTTCTCAAAGTAATATTATTTGTAGAGTTTCGTAAACTTTAAAATCGATCTTAATATTGAGTTACTGAGGTCAAGAGTACATAATAGCGTCTCACTCTATATAGAAGAAGAGTGAGACACTCTCCAGCCTGCCTGTGTTCTAGCACAGGCAGACGCGCTGGTCGTTTTCAGGCTACATGTTGACATTCTATGCAACATGTGACTGGCCAATCAGAAGCGAGCTTCTATTCTCTGATTGGCAGACGCCTGTGCACGTGCTCCAATCATAAAACGGGATAGGGTAAAAGGTTAATAACTCATTATTTAATCATAGTCTGCTTGTAAAAACATTAAAAAAGGTTTGCAAATACCTTTGGGGATATTTTGGCAAACTTTCAGCGAAATTGATTGAAAAACTTTCAAGAAATTCAGAAAAGTTTATATCTCAAAAGTTTCTCAATCAATTTCGCTGAAAGTTTGCCAAAATATCCCTAAAGGTATTTGCAAACCTATTTTAATGTTTTTGCAAGCAGACTACGAATAAATAATGAGTTATTAAGCTTTTATCTCTATCTTAATGCTTATCAACGCATCAGCGATTATATACTAAAGTGTGTTACGCAGGGAATCTACGCGCTGATTGGCCAGTCACATGTTGCATAGAATGTCAACATGTAGCCTGAAAACGACCAGCGCATCTGCCTGTGCTAGAACACAGGCAGGCTGCAGAGTGTCTCACTCTTCTTCTGTATAGAGTGAGAAGCTATTATGTACTCTTGCTGAGGTTGATCTACGTAAGCCAGTTCATATAATAATGAAAAGATCCGTAGGAAACTTCAAAATTATATTATATTTTTAATTCAATAATATCAACTGGTTTTAGAGCCCCAAAAGCCAGCACCCAGCACCAGCCAACTTACAGCAGCTGCCTTCACGTTCACAACTGCCAATGCGAACGTTAACTCGTCGCCACCTAGTGGATTTTTCTCAAATATCACTGCAGCACCTGAACCACCAGCTCCAGTTGAAAGTCCAAAACCGACAGCGGTAAACAATCTATGCTAAATAATATTTTTTTAAGAAACTATAACAGTATAGTTTTAGAATAATAATTTTTTGTGCTGTTGAAAAAGAATACTAATACTGTACGACTTGACAGTAAGTTGACAGTCACAGTATATTGTTATGACTAGTCGTGGTGTATGAGTCAGTTATTTGTACTCTAAAAATAGCAAGAATATTGTTTTGAACAATTTTTGAAAAAACAATATTATTATTATACCATAAAACTTTTTGGGTGGAATGCATAAAGGCAATCTAACGTTAAAACCAGTCTAAGGCATTCTATTTTAGTAATTTAGAACATCGTAACGACAAATTCTACACGTATTACATAGGTTAGAACGTTGGCCTTAGACTGCGTTTACCAAGACTGAGCTAAGACAGCCTTTATGTTTAACCGTTTAAGTCCTACAACCTACAAGTCCCACTCACGGGTCCTACATAAGCAGTTATATTAAATATAGTTTCATGATTTTTGTCTTTTCATTACCATTCTTGACCAGACATAGTTTGTTAGAGTCAGGGTTTTTTTTTTTTTGTTTTGTGATTTTTTTAGTGTGTTTTATTTTTCTGTCTTTGTTTCTTCGCCTATATAGAGCATTCGATTTTTATACTTAGGTCGTACGTATAGTCCTCCAGAAAGAAGTTGGGAGGGGATGACTTTTCGATTTTTTGTAATGGGTGAAAGCATTTTTAGCATTTTCACTATCGCCTACGAGTTCTACCAAAAGTTAGGGTCTGCGACCCCATAAATTATTGGTTTTTCCAATTTTCACCCAATTTGGTCAACGGGCGTATCAGAATTTTTTCCGACAGAAATTTAAAACAAAAGATATATATATCTAGTAAGTACGTTACATCACAGTGTACATAACACAAGTAAATGTAGCATAATATACTCGTGTAGACAAACAAATGCAGGATAATGTACTTGTGTATACATGCATTGGCTTCGATGTTAGATGATAACAAGGATAGTACCACTGAGTCGAGGGGTCTGGGGGCGCTAGCTAAAGCCAAGCCATTTTTATTTTAGCCATTTTTTTTATTTTAGGGGTAGAAAATTTTTTTTAAGCCAAGTTTAGTCAATTGGAGACGTATCAGAAAATTTTTCCGTAAAATACCATAAAAAGCAATGGGGGGCCCTTGTGTAAAAAACACTCGATACTTGGGTATATACGCCTTTGCTGGTTGCTGCTATGTTTATGTTGATGTGCTGAAATTCTTAATATTGGAAATTGCTGGCATTAGCAAGTGGCTGTCAGATGCAGATCCAAGAAATTTTTTGAGCGAGTGGAGCCCCCACCTTCCTTACTTAATCTTGCAAAAATGTGTATGCCAGAATTGGCGGGGTGTCTGGAGGCGGCAGCCCCAAAAGCCACAGCTTTTGTGGAATTTTGAAATAAAATTTTCATTAAAAAAGCAACTTTAAGCAAAACTTTGTTGGCGAATCTGGGTGATTGCGGGGCCTAGGGGATTTAGTCCCAAGAAGCCAGACCTTTTATAGAATTTTGAAATAATTTTTGCATTGAAAAACATTTCATCAGCAATTGTTTAGGAATTGTTCTGGGTCATTGCTGGGATCTGGGGCGGCAGTCCCCTGAAAATGCAGAATTTTTTTATTTTTCGGGCAAAATTTGTTTAATAAAAGACGAAACGGAAATTTTTTGGCCGGGCCGTAAAATTCAAAGGGGGGACCATTGTGTAAAATTTTACTGGAAAAAAATTTCTGGGGTGGAAACTTTCAGCATCCCCCCTTGGTATGTATATATGCCCTTCTTACGTTATATATACATAAAATCATATCAGTGGCAGATCTAGGAATTTTTCAGGTTGGGTGGAACAATTTAGACAGTTTAGTTTAGAAACGTAGATGCCGTAGTTTGTGGAGGTCTTGGGAGCTAGAGAGTTATGGTTTTTGACAACGTGTAACGCGATTTTTAGAAAAATAAACCTCTCGCAATTTGAACAGCAATTACGCAAATCTTGCGCCATTTCCCAAAAAGCAGTATAAAAACCTGATGCCGTTGATGATACCGCCAGGTATGCCATTGAATGCAGGGGTCTGGGGGCGGAAACCCATAGAATTGTTTTGATTTTGCATTAAAAACAGTGCATTTTGACCATATCCCAGGCCCATCGGGCACTGTGCATTATTGTGCAAAATTTTAATTTTTGTGTGCAAAATTTTAAAAAAGTGTGCATTTGCACAGGGTTTTGCACAAAAAAAAACCCTGGTTAGAGTATTTGCAAAACTATTAATTAGCTTTTCTGTTTTAGGCTGAAATAGAAGAATTGGCTTTGCGAAGCTTGATGCACATTTGCAAATCTGTCTGCGATGACATCGTTAGACGTACGCTTGTGGAAGTCTGCTCCGAAACATTGCGAGACAGGCTGGTCGATTTTGCAGCTTATGAGCTGATTAGGTAAAGACCTGATCTCATATCGTTTTCTTTCGCCAATTTAAACTCTGAACAAACAATTTTGCTAGGATTGCAATTTAGATAACCTTTCGCGAAGTTACTTCGCTACTTTTAATATAGATATAGATGAAACATATAGACACTATTTGAATAAAGATTTAAATCTGAGACGAAATATGTGGGTGCTTTTCGCGGCTACTTGTTGGGTTGCCGACCAGTTGCGAAGCAAAGGCAACCCTTTTGTATCTGAAATGTCTGTTATTATTAATATTATTATTAATAAAATAATATTATTAACAAGACTAGTGCGTCTAGTTTAGACTAGTTAGACTACATCTACAACGTGAAGTCACGCAGTGTTAACAATAAAACTTGTTTTGAAAAAAAATTCAAAATTCAAACTTGAGTCAAAGTTGACTTGCAATGCGATTTGATCGCATATGAGGTGATTACAGGTAGTGAACAAAAGGGAAAAGTTCCAGGAGCCATAACTTTTTATACGGTTGTGGTATCGACGTGAAATTTTTTTTAATTGCTAGCGCTTGTCAAGAGCTATCGATTGATAGGTCGCACGATGACGTAAAAACCAACCAATGTTCCGTATTAATTAATTGTTAAACGCTGATTTAACGTGGCGTCCGTCAACGTCAAGTAAGGTGTCATTCGAAAGCGCCTGAAGTTCTGAGCAGAATGCCGTCAATTTTATGTTTCTACGTCAACGTTGAAGCAAGTTATAACGGTTTCAATTTTTCCGAACTTTTGGTCAATACGCATATGGTGTGAGTAGTCGCGGAGGAATTTTTTCTAAAGGCAATAACTTTTTCCAGGGACCACGTAAAAGGTTCTAGTTTTCACTATTAGATAGTGCAGACTATGGGCTTTTATTTGATACCAAAAAAGCTATACGTTAACGCTGACTTATATACAGAAAAATGCAAAATAAAATTTTAGAATAAAATAAATTTCAGATTTAGACCCATATGGCCGGCTCCATGGTCACTGATGGAGTAAAAACTGTTTTGTGTAAGGATCGCAGTTATATGGATGACTTCATGGAAGCGTTTCTTTTGTTATATCAATGGTAACACGGACGTTACGTAACATTTTTGAAAAATACTCAGTTTACGTAAAAACTTTTTACGCCATAACTTTTTTAGCTAGCTGGTAAAAAGTTCTAGTTTTCGGCATCAGTTAGGATACAAGAACAGCTTTCATTTGACACCATAAAAACTATAGGTTACCGCTGACTTATGTGCCGAAAAACGTAAGATTAATTTTGACAATAAAATAACTCCAACTTTATTGACCTGGAACCAGAGAACCGGGCCACGTTCATCATAATGTAAGCTTATTTCATGTTTAGAATATCAACGCCAACCCTTCCAGAGCCACCTCACCCTATTATTATAATTATCACAAAAAATAGGATAGTTTTAAAGATGGTAATAATATTATTAATACAAGACTAGTGCGTCTAGTTTAGACTAGTTTGACAACATACTTAAGTTTCAGGACACTTGAGTGTTAATCTTACTGATTTTAAAAAAAAAATTCAGTTAAAATTTACATGTAAAGAGATATGATCTAACATGGGCTGATTATAGTTAGTCACGAAGGGTCAATTTTAAAAGACGTCTAGCGGACGATAGGAATGACGTACAAAGATGACACTTACATCAATCGTCTTGATTTAAGGAGCGCTTTCAAATGAGGGGTCACATGACCTTGTCACGTGAGCATACCCTGAGATTTATATTTCGGGGTAACCTGAAGCGCTATGTAGTCATGTGACCCCTCATTTGAAAGCCCTGCTTGCCAGCAGTCCAATGCTGCTGTTCGTTTGTCAGTCCGGCGTTTTAAAGGCCAGTTATGGCGCCTTTAAAGACATGAGGAAAAAGAACACATATCGTAATTTAGTAATTACGATTTAAGGTGGTAGTGTCGCCAAAGCAGTTTTGCTCATAGCTTGCAAAAAAGAGCTTTTTGCTTTGAAATTGTACCTTAACTTAGAAACTAGTGAAATGCCATATGGTGTCAAATAAATACTGCCAGACACTAGACTACCAATATCTACCAATATTTTGAACCAATCACCATTTGTGAGCCAGACATCACACAATAGAGACATAAAAGTTCAAAAAATGAAGCCAGATATCAGATTGGCCAGCTTCTGAAGTACATGTAATGTTTTGACGCACATTTTTTTGCGACAAATAAGAAAAATAAAAAATGAAGGTTCGTTTTTCTTTTGATTTCAAAATAAGTGTCCAAATTTTTTACAATTTATCATTATTGCTGTGAGTACTTTACAGGTTACGCACAGTTTTACAGTTCAAACACGCATTACTCCGCTACCACTCAAGCAATTTGCACTAAAATTTGTGTGCATAAACTGGAATATATGTGCTTTTACTTTGTGTAATGAATCTAAACAAAAAGTTTTTTAATTGTGACGAAATTATCGAATGTGAATAGGTTTTCAAAACGTCATTTTTCCGACTTTGCGACTTCACTGCTAACTGTATGCTGCATCAATTTTTCTGAAACTTGGCAAAAATATTTGCCTTGAAACATATTTTTAGAATATATAAAGAACAATTACCTATCTTTCACTAAAAAAGTTTTATAGTCGCGCAAAATCGACTGCTTTCGCGACACTACCCCCTTAATTATGATAAAAGTGTTCTATGGTGTGAAAACCTTAAAACCCCCATAACTTTTGTTATGGGGGTTGCAGTCACTTGGGAATTTCACCATTGGAATGGGGAGACAAAGCGCTTTCGATTGATGGGTCACATGACCCCTTTACTGCAAGTTGACGTAGTGATGACCTTAGCGCCCGGACAAAAACCGCAATAATCTGGTATATGCTGTTTTATCAGCCTAATGAGTGGTGAAAATATCTTACGCCAGGGGTTTCTGAGATCACTGCGAAGACGGAACCTGCTTATTATCATCATTATTATTAGGTTAATATATATTGTAATATTTATTGTAAATATATTGTAAATATATTGTAAATATATTGTAAATATATTGTAAATATATTGCAAATATATTGTAAATATATTGTAAATATATTGTAAATATATTGTAAATATATTGTAACAAGTCTAGTGCGTCTAGTTTAGACTAGTTTGACAACATACTTAAGTTTCAGATTCAGGACATTTGCATGTTAACACCTTTTGATTTATAAAAAAAATTCATTAAAAATTTACGTGTAAAGAGATTTGATCTAACATGGGCTGATTATAGTTAGTCACGAAGGGTCAAGTTTAAAAGACCTATAGCGGGCGATAGGAATGACGTACAAACATGACACTGACATCAATCGTCTTGTTTTAAGGAGCGCTTTAAAATGAGGGGTCACATGACCTTGTCACGTGAGCGTACCCGGAGATTTAAATTTCGGGGTAACCTGAAGCACTACGTAGTCATGTTACCCCTCTTTTGAAAGCCCTTCACGCCAGCAGTCTAATGGTGCTGTTCGTTTGTCTGTCCGGGTTTTTAAAGGCCAGTTATGGCGCCGTAAAGGACATGAGGAAAAAGAGCACATTTCGTAATTTAGTAATTACGATTCAATTATGATAAGTGTTCTATGGTATTAAAAACTTAAAATCCCCATAACTTTCGTTATCGGGGTTGCAACCACTTGGGAATTTTACCATTCGATTGGTGAGACGAAACGCTTTAAAATGAGGGGTCACATGATCCGCTTACGGCAAGTTGACGTAGTAGTGACCTAGGCGCCCGGACAAAAACCGCTGTAACTTGGTTTATGGTGTTTGATCAGCCATATGAATGGTGAACATATCATACGCCAGGGGTTTCTGAGATCACTGCGAAGACGAAACTTGCTTATTATCATTATCATTATTATTAGGTTAATATATATTGTAATATTATTGTAAATATTGTAAATATTGTAAATATATTGTAAATATTGTAAATATTGTAAATATATTGTAAATATATTGTAACGAGTCTAGTGCGTCTAGTTTAGACTAGTTCGACCATGTATATATCTAAGTTAAGTCTATTTATGTTACATTATTTGAAACATGAGCAAAAAAATTGAATTTTTGCCTAAATTCAATTGTTTTGGGATTTGATCACCCATGGTGTGATCTGTAGTACAATCAGTCCGTTTTATGAAATTTTTCAGGGGCCATAACTTTTCATACGGAAGTGGGAAAATAATAATTTTAACGTCATTTGAGAGGAAATTGTTAGAGCTTTCAAATGATGGGTCACATGGCCTTTAACTTGACGTTAAGCTTGCGTCATAATTTAGAATTGGAAATTTAAACGTTTAAACGTGAATAGTATACGTCAAGTAAGGTATCATTCAAAAGCGCCTACTGTTCTGAGTTGAAAGGCGTCAATTTTATGTTTTTACATTAACGTTGAGGCAAGTTATGACGGTCTGAATATTTGAGAGTTAAATGACACTATAGTGTCATCTTACATTCGTCGTAGTACATGTTCGAGCCCGAAAATGTCAGTATGAAAATTTTTTATTTTTTCAAACCGGTTTAGCGGTTAAACGGTTTCCTTTACGAACTGACTTTGAATAGAAAAATTTTTGGCCACGCTGTCGGCTATATGATAACGTAAAAATGACGTTTCTGCGTTGAGCCGATCCTGAGTTATTATCGTAATTATTTTTTAGCAAGAAAGTTTATATAGTATAGTAAGGTAAATATATTGTAAATATATTGTAAATATATTGTAAATATTGTAAATATATTGTAAATATATTGTAAATATATTGTAATAAATATATTGTAAATATTGTAAATATTGTAAATATATTGTAAATATATTGTAAATATATTGTAAATATATTGTAAATATATTGTAAATATTGTAAATATATTGTAACAAGTCTAGTGCGTCTAGTTTAGACTAGTTCGACCATGTATATATCTAAGTTAAAGTCTATTTATGTTACATTATTTGAAAAATGAGCAAAAAAATTGAATTTTTGCCTAAATTCAATTGTTTTGGGATTTGATCACCCATGGTGTGATCTGTCTGTAGTACAATCAGCCCCTTTTATCAAAATTTTCAGAGGCCATAACTTCTTATACGGAAGTGGGAGAATAATAATTTTAACGTCATTTGAGAGGAAATTGTTAGAGCTTTCAAATGATGGGTGACATGGCCTTTAACTAGACGTTAAGCTTGCGTAATAATTTAGAATTGGAAATTTAAACGTTAAACGTGAATAGTACACGTCAAGTAAGGTATCATTCAAAAGCGCCTACTTTTCTGAGTTGAAAGGCGTCAATTTTATGTTCTTACGTTAACGTTGAGGCAAGTTATGACGGTCTGAATATTTGAGAATTAAATGACACTATAGTATCATCTTACATGCGTCGTAGTAGATGTTCGAGCCCGAAAATGTCAGTATGAAATTTTTTTATTTTTTTTCAAACCGGTTTAGCGGTTAAACGGCTTCTTTTACGAACTGACTTTGAATAGAAAAATTTTTGGCCACGCTGTCGGCTATATGATAACGTAAAAATGACGTTTCTGCGTTGAGCCGATCCTGAGTTATTATCGTAATTATTTTTTAGCAAGAAAGTTTATATAGTATAGTAAGGTAAATATATTGTAAATATATTGTAATATATTGTAAATATATTGTAAATATATTGTAAATATATTGTAAATATATTGTAAATATATTGTAAATATATTGTAAATATTGTAATATATATTGTAACAAGTCTAGTGCGTCTAGTTTAGACTAGTTCGACCATGTATATATCTAAGTTAAGTCTATTTATGCTACATTATTTGAAAAATGAGCAAAAAATTGAATTTTTGCCTAAATTCAATTGTTTTGGGATTTGATCACCCATGGTGTGATCCGTGTAGTCAGTCCCTTCTATGAAATTTTTCAGGGGCCATAACTTATAGGAGTGGGACTACAATAATTTTAACGTAATTTGAGAGGAAATTGTTAGAGCTTTCAAATGATGGGTCACATGGCCTTTAACTTGACGTTAAGCTTGCGTCATAATTTAGAATTGGAAATTTAAACGTTTAAACGTGAATAGTATACGTCAAGTAAGGTATCATTCAAAAGCGCCAACTGTTCTGAGGTGAAAGGCGTCAGTTTTATGTTTTCACGTTAACGTTGAGGCAAGTTATGACGGTCTGAATATTTGCGAATTAAGGTGGTAGTTACGTTTTCGACAGTTTTTATAACGTGCTATAACTTTTGATTGACTCAATGAATTTAATAGCTGTCTTTTTCACGTTAAAGTACTTGACTGAAACTACACTTATGCACATTATCTAGCTTAAATCTGTAACAAGCTAGTCTGCAGACACTGTCAAAGTGGTCAAATTTCGTGAATTTTTGCATTTTTCACGTTTTGCTTGTAAAATTGACAGTGTGATTCCAAATAATTTCATTCTTTACACCAACATAGTCGATAACAGGGTAAATTTTAATGCTAAGTTTGGTGCATTTATATGATGTAGAAAAGAAGTTACGGACCTTCAACTTTAAATTTTTTGGAATTTTGAAAAATATACAAATTTTTGAATCTAATTTTTTCACGAAATGGGCTAAATTAATACAAATAAAAAAATTGACACATCAGAAATTGTCTAAAAAACATGTAAAATAACGCATGAAAGGATTGCAACATTGAGACTTGAGATTTAGTCCACGAAAGTACATTTTTACAGATTTCTGTGAATGAAATTGATGTAACGCAAAATTTAAGCCAACAAAATTTTTGAAATTTTAGCATAAAGTAGACACATATGTTTGCCAATTTATCCAAAATTTTTAACAAAATCCCTCTAGTAGTTGTCAAGTTTTGCGGACTTTTGTGTAATGCACTTTAGTTCAAAAAGAAATGTTACATAAATGTGACGTAATCTCAAAAAATGAAAAGCGGAAGGATAAGTTTTGGCATCTAAATTGAAGGTTTTTGACATGCCCGTGTGTCATTTTTTTCATTTTTCAATAAACGGCGTTTTTGACTAGCTACTACTTTGGCTTAGCTAAACATAAAATTTACAAAAAATTGTCATAACTGGCTTAAAAATATTTTCTGTGAAAATTAAAAATGATTGTTTCAAGCTATTTTAGCAAGCATTTATCTCATAATAATTTATAGTTTCCTAAATTAATATGCGTACTATAAATTATTGATTGAAAATTAATCGTAAGTTGTCAAATGTTACTCCTGCAAAACTGTCGAAAACGTTACTACCACCTTAAATGACACTATAGTATCATCTTACATTCATCGTAGTAGAGGTTCGAGCCCGAAAATGTCAGTATGGAAATTTTTTATTTTTTTCAAACCGGTGTAGCGGTTAAACGGTTTCCTTTACGACCTGACTTTGAATAGAAAACTTATTGGCCACGCAGTCGGCTATCTGATAACGTAAAAATGACGTTTCTGCTTTGAGCCGATCCTGAGTTATTATCGTAATTATTTTTGAGCAAGAAAGTTCATATATTATAGTAAGGTAAATATATTGTAACAAGTCTAGTGCGTCTAGTTTAGACTAGTTCGACCATATCTAAGTTCTCTATTTATGTTAAATTATTTGAAAAATGAGCAAAAAAATTGAATTTTTGCCTAAATTCGATTGTTTTGGGATTTGATCACCCATGGTGTGATCTGTAGTGCAATTAGCCCCTTTTATGAAATTTTTCAGGTGCCATAACTTTTCATACGGAAGTGGGAGAATAATAATTTTAACGTCATTTGAGAGGAAATTGTGAGAGCTTTCAAATAATGGGTAACATGGCCTTTAACTTGACGTTAAGCTTGCGTCATAATTTAGAACTGGAAATTTAAACGTTTAAACGTGAATAGAATACGTCAAGTAAGGTATCATTCAAAAGCGCCTACTGTTCTGAGTTGAAAGGCGTCAATTTTATGTTTTTACGTTAACGTTCAGGCAAGTTATGACGGTCTGAATATTTGAGAATTAAATGACACTATAGTATCATCTTACATTCGTCGTAGTAGATGTTCGACCCCGAAAATGTCAGTATGAAATTTTTTTATTTTTTTCAAACCGGTTTAGCGGTTAAACGGTTTCCTTTACGAACTAGCTTTGAATAGAAAAATTTTTGGCCACGCTGTCGGCTATATGATAACGTAAAAATGACGTTTCTGCGTTGAGCCGATCCTGAGTTATTATCGTAATTATTTTTTAGCAAGAAAGTTTATATAGTATAGTAAGGTAAATATATTGTAAATATATTGTAAATATATTGTAACAAGTCTAGTGCGTCTAGTTTAGACTTGTTCAACCATTCTTTGTGGTGACGTAATTTATGATTTACAGCAAAATATTGAAACTAACAAATTTTTTCAAAAGTTTTGCTTAAGGGGGTAGTGTCGCGAAAGCTGTCGATTTTGCGCGACTATGAAACTTTTTCAGTGAAAGATAAGTCATTGTTCTTTATATATTCTAAAAATATGTTTCAAGGCAAATAATTTTGTTAAGTTTCAGAAAAATTGATGCAGCAGTGAAGTCGCAAAGTCGAAAAAATGACGTTTTGAAAACCTATTCACATTCGATAATTTCGTCAGAATTATAAAACTTTTTGTTTAGATTGTTTTCACAGACTAACAGCACATACGCTCTAGTTTATGCACACAAAATTTAGTGCAAATTGCTTGAGTGGTTGCGGAGTGATACCTGTTTGAACTGTGAAACTGTGCGTAAACTGTGAAGTACTCACAGCAATAATGACAAATTGTAAAAAATCTAGTAGCTTATTCTGAAATCTAAAGAAAAACGAACCTTTATTTTTCATTTTTCTTATTTGTGACAAAAATTTGCGCGTAAAAACGTTACATGTACTGCACAAGCTGGCCAATCTGATATCTGGCTTGATTTTTTGAACTTTTATGCCTCTATTGTGTGATGTCTGGCTTACAAATGGTGATTGGTTCAAAATATTGGTATATATTCGTAGTCTAGTGTCTGGTAGTATTTATTTGACATCATATAGCATTTTACTAGTATCTCAGTGAACGTACAATTTCAAAGCAAAAAGCTCTCTTTTTGCAACCTATGAGCAAAACTGCTTTGGCGACACTACCACCTTAACTGCACAGCATTGAGATTTGAACACTCATGGTGTGATGCGTGTAGTCAGCCCCTTCAGCAAAGGTTTTAGGGGTCATAACTTTTGATAGCGTAGACATACTATAATAATATTAGCATCATTGGTACGCTAATTCAGAGAGCTTTCAAACGATGGGTGACACGACCCTGTAACTTGACGCTAAGCTTGCGCCATAATTTAGAATGGGGAATTTAAACGTTTAAACGTGAATGATATACGTCAAGTAAGGTATCATTCGAAAGCGCCTACGGTTCTGAGTTGAAAGACGTCAATTTTATGTTTTTACGTTAACGTTGAAGCAGGTTATGACGGTTCGAAAATTTGCGAATTAAATGGCACTGTAATAATATCATCCTACATTCATCGTAGTAGATGTTCGAGCCCGAAAATGTCAGTATAAAAAAATTTTCAATTTTTTCAAACCGGTGTAGCGGTTGAACGCTTTTCTTTACAAACTGACTTTGAATAGAAAATATTTTGACCACGCTGTCGGCTATCTGATGACGAAAAAATGACTTTTCTAAGTTGAGCCGATCCTGAGTTATTATCGTAATTATTTTTTTAGCAAGAAAGTTTATATAGTATAGTAAGGTAAATATATTGTAAATATATTTTAAATATATTGTAATTATTAATATTAATATTATTACAAGACTAGTGCGTCTAGTTTAGACTAGTTCGACAACATACATAAATTTCATGGCATTTGAATGTTAATCTTACTGATTTTAAAAAAAATTCAGTTAAAATGTACATGTAAAGAGATTTCATCTGACATGGGCTGATTATAGTTAGTCGCGAAGGGTCAAGTTTAAAAGACGTCTAGCGGACGATAGGAATGACGTACAAACATGACACTTACATCAATCGTCTTGATTTAAGGAGCGCTTTCAAATGAGGGGTCATATGACCTTGTCACGTGAGCATACCCCGAGATTTATATTTCGGGGTAACCTGAAGCGCTATGTAGGCATGTGACCCCTCTTTTGAAAGCCCTGCTCGCCAGCAATCCAATGATGCTGTTCGTTAGTCTGTCCGAGTCTTTAAAGGCCAGTTATGATGCCTTAAAGGACATGAGGAAAAAGAACACATTTCGTAATTTAGTAATTACGATTTAATTATGACAAAAGTGTTCTATGGTGCCAAAACCTTAAAATCCTCATAACTTTTGTTATGGGGGTCGCAGCCACTTGGGAATTTCACTATTCGATCGGTGAGACAATGCGCTTCAAAATGAGGGGTCACATGATCTGCTTACGGCAAATTGACGTAGTACTAACCTTGGTTCCTGGACAAAAACCGCTGTAACTTGGTTTATGCTGTTTTAGCCATATGAATGGTGAAAATATCATACGCCAGGGGTTTTTGAGATTACTGCGAAGACGAAACGTGCTTATTATCATTATCATTATTAGGTTAATATATATTGTAAATATTGTAAATATATTGTAATTATTAATCCTTTGGCTTCTTATGTTGCCACTTTTTTGTGTGAAATGCTTTATGGATATGAACCAAACTTTGGTGGAAGGGTCCCCCCCTTGAGTGATTGTGCCCCCCACCTTGGTGACCCCGTGACCCCTCGGGGGGCCGGGTCACGTGACCCTCAAAATGAGGGGGTCCTGAGGGGTCAAACTTTCGAAATTGAGATTTTGATGTTTCTGGGGGTAGTTTGAGCTGCTGAACACGAATCCGAGGTCAATTATTGCGTAGGACCTTCCTGGACCCCCCTATGACCTCCTCAGGGTTCCCACCCTAGGGGGTCCAGGGGGTCCTCAGGGGTCAAATTTTCGAAATTGAGATTTTGATGTTTCTGGGGGTAGTTTGAGCTGCTGAACACGAATCCGAGGTCCATTTTTGCGTAGGACTACCTGGACCCCCCTATGACCTCCTCAGGGTACCCACCCTAGGGGGGTACAGGGGGTCCTCAGGGGTCAAATTTTCGAAATTGAGATTTTGATGTTTCTGGGGGTAATTTGAGCTCCTGAACACGAATCCGAGGTCCATTTTTGCGTAGGACCTTCCTGGACCCCCCTGGACCCCTCTATGACCCCCCCATGGTACCCCCCTAGGGGGCCCTCAGGGGTCAAATTTTCGAAATGGAGATTTTGGTGTTTTTGGGGGTAATTTGAGCCCCTGAACACGAATCCAAGGTTTATTTTTGCCTAGGACCTCCCTGGATCTCCCTACGGGACCCTCAGGGTACCCCCCCCCCCTGGGGGGCCCTCAGGGGTCAAATTTTCGAAATTGACATTTTGGTGTTTTTATGGGTAATTTGAGCCGCTGAACACGAATCCAAGGTTTATTTTTGTCTAGGACCCCCCTGGACCCCCCTACGGCCCCCTTAGGGTACCCCCCCTAGGGGGCCCTCACGGGTCAAATTTTTGAAATTGAGATTTTTATGTTTTTAGGGGTAATTTGAGCCCCTGAACACGAATCCAAGGTTCGTTTTTGCCTAGGATCTTCCTGGACCCCCTAGGACCCACTCAGGGTACCCCCCTTCTAAGGGTTCAAATTTTCGAAATTGAAATTTTGGGGTTTTTGTGGGTAATTTGGGTCCCTGAACATAAATATCAGGTTTTTTACCGAAAATAGACGATGTTTTGCCTATAATGGACGGTCCTCTGCCTAGAATGGAGGGTCCTCTGCTTACTTAGAATAGAGGGTCCTCTGCCTAGAATAGAAGGTCTTCCGCCTAGAATAGAGGGTCTTCCGCCTATACTAGATTGTCTTTGACCGAGAATGGATGATTTTCTAACTATAACACTAGGTTCTCTACCTTGAGAGGGTTTTCTGCTTAAAATAGAGGGTTCTCTACCTAGAATAGATGGTCCTTTGCTTAGAATAGAGGGTCATCTACCTAAAATAGAGGGTCCACTGCTTAGAATAGAGGGTCCTCTGCCTAGAATAGAGGGTCCTCTGCCTAGAATAAAGGGTCCCTTACCGGTCGGCAACCCGTTGTGGCCTACTGGCGATTTTTGTTAGTATGAATGCTGGAAAAGCGTTTTTTCGTAATGAATTCACACGTATGGCTTCGTTTCAGGGTTCAGCATTTTTTGGTTAGATTTTAGTCTAACTATTATTCCCCATTCAAGTCTGCTTGATGAAAATGTTTTTTATGTTTAATAGATATTTTTTGAAAATAAGACTGTTTTCTGGATTTTTTTTAGATCCGAAGCCAAAGCAGTGCAAGCTGAAGCTGAGGAACGCGACAGACAACGCCGGAGTGCCCTTGAAAATTTGGCCGAGCAGTTACGACGAAGTCTAACTGAGGATGTTGTGTGTACCGAAGTTGCTATGATTGCTAAAGATCAGTATAGGTCAGTGTTGATCTGTGGTGTTGTACCCTAGTTTTGTTCAGAGATAGGTTCGAACTATAATGTAAACGCTGCTGATTTCTACCGCGTTGTATTATATCCTTGACTAACGTGTGTATCCGTATTGTGTTAGCCTGGTAAAGAGGTTCCTAAGATAAATGCACAAAGAAAAAGGTAGTTCAATAGGGGTAGACTACAGAATCTTGAGGTAAAAATTGATTATTTTCTTTTTAAACACTGCTATCTTTCTCTCGTCTTGCCCTGTTTTCTAAAATAGTCCCGTTTTAAACTTTTAAACAAAAATTAATTTTTAAAAATTAAATTAAAATAGGTAAAAAATTAAACTATATTTTTAGGCTTTGTCTGCAATCCCACATTGACACCATTTCTGAGCGTCAGTGTAACCAGTTGATAGCCCAGTTTGTGGTTTGCGAGTGCGAAGATATTGCTGAAACTGTGTTCGAAGTGCAAGTATCTCGGGTCCTGAAAGCTTTAGAACGGATTGCAGAAAATCTGCGTCGCTATCGTGCCCTGCAGTTTGGCAAAACTTGGAGAGCAATAACCAGACGTAGAATTCAACATCGTCGCCTGTTGGCCGATTTTCCCTCGGGCCCGGCCTGTAGAGAACTTTCGGCCACTGTTTTGGCCTTATATGGGCCCCAGGCCAATAGAAAGCGACCTTTGACCTCTGCAACCTGTCTGGATTTAAGCCTGGGCACGGGAAATACAAAAAAATTGAAAAAGTTTCGAAATTCTTTGGATGATTTTTTGACTATCGCTTACCAACCCGTAAACTGGGTCAAGTTGGTATCAGAAGTTCTTCAAGATTTCACAGATTCGGGTTACAAACTAATGGTAGAAATGCAGAGCTATATTTGCATTCAAATTGCATTAATTGCTGCGGAGGGCAGTAGAACAGACTCTTCGGATAATCCTCTCGCCGATTGGATTTTACATAAATTTAGCGTTGATTCGGTAAATATCTTTTATGTGTTTTTTTATTCTATGTTATTAATTTAATATAGCTGTGATGTTGCTGGAATAACTCGTCGAGCACAATTAATTCAATATAGTGCAGTAGTTAGAGCTATGTAATCCGCCGAGGCGTCATCTACATTAATATTGGCGTGATGAATCAAACTAACGATTTATATCTGGAAAACATTCACTTCGTTAGCCTGAAAAACCGTGTCATATTATGATTTTGTGATTATGTACTCGTGCCAAAGTTAGTTGACGTATTTTGTCTCAGAAGTTAGCTACATTGTGTAAACCTTAAAATGTTAGTATTAGTTGGCAGTTTGCTTCATGTAAGTTTTATACTGTACAGCAGTATATCCTCATAGCTTGCAAGTTTGCAACATAATGAAAAAGAATGTACGAGAAAAGTTGTTGTCAGTTATCAACGAAGTAGTGCATTATTATTTTATCTTCAGACCAATCCGAAATCTGTGCAGATCACGGATTTGGATTGTCGTCGGCGTCTGATAGTGTCGGTGGATCTGATCACTGATTTGAACGACATTACGCCTGATCTTGTGGATGTTCTCAGGCGATCTCTCATTGTTTTCATTGTGACATCCGGTCCAGATCGTCAGGTTAGTTGCCGGCCAGAATTCTGACTCTAAACCTATGGTGTTTTTTGTATTTCATTTTTTAAAGAATTGTTAAAATTGCTTTTGTAGATACTTATTAAGGATCATTTCGTGTGTACAGCTGTCTATTCGCTCAGCAGACAAAATTAGAAGTTACTATCGATACTGCAGGTTTTTTTCAAAACCTCATGGAAAAATATTGCTCTATTGCGGTAACTCACATTGGTGAAACAGTAGCTCTCAAAAGCTATTTTAATCCTAATCCAAAGTCTGACCAAAAATTGCTGAACCCTCCTAAAATTCAGAGTCCACCAATAATTCTTGGTCAGACTTCGTAGTCTATCAAGTGGTACACCAACAGCGTTTTTCAAAAACTCATTTCGTAGATGTTTTGTTTAGACAGTTGATTTGGATGCGATCAGTGAACTGCTGCTGACGTCTACAGTTTGTCTTCCCATAGGCTTGGTTGGCGCGGAGTGTGAGGAATGGATGGCTTCATTGGAGCAAATGGGCTGTGCGTCAACCGTGCAGATTATTGACAAGATAGTACAGCATGAGGAGGTCGGTTGCTGGGACTGTATGGAGTATGGATACTGTAGGGTTAACGAAAAGTGTGTGTGGTAACAAATCAGAAAGAATTATAGTTAAAGCTGTATGCCTGGTTAATTACAAAAATTATTAAAAAACTGTTGGAATTGTAGATGTAAAATAAGATGATAGGTAAGATAGATAATTCATTCTTTAATGACCCAATTCATTCTACAAGGACTAATTTTTCACTTTTTGTACTATTTATTGTAAGGATTTATAGTTTAGCGCAGCTGCCCTTGACAGTAAAAATCGATTCTCACATGTTTGATTGAAAAAGTCAACTGTACACGAGATTGTTAAAAATATAAGTTTTTTAGTACTGTCCAGCCTAAGCCGTGGGTCTGTTCAACTGCCGTGGGTCTGTTCAACGAAAAACGCCACAAACTAAACCGAAATACGCGTTATTCCTGAACATTAACGTAGTTTATAATTTTTTTAGTTCGAAGACAAACTATTCGAGCTGTGTGTATCGATGCCTTCCTATCATCATTGTGTTTGTGCGCTGTCGAATTATCTCAGTGAACTGCTGATTCATATTTTGTGGAATCCTGTCGCAGCCTTGCAAGCTACTTTAGCGGAGCAGAATCAGCCTGTGAGTTGTAGGGAGAAAATAATATAATATTATAATGCTTGTATACCGATCGTATACCAAGAGAATACCTGCGGTGTCCAGGTTGTCGTATCGGGACAGACTTAGTGTGTTAGGTCTTGCAAGTCTAGAACGGCGGCGGTTGTCCGCCGATTTGATTTTTGGGTACAAGATTATAAAAAATCATGTCGATCTTAATTTTGACGTATTTTTCCAGTTTGCACAGGATACTGGCATTCGTGCCCATAGTCTTAAGCTTCGGGTACCACAAACTAAGACAGACATCTGCGCTAGCTATTTTCGATATAGATTTCCGAAAATATGGAATTCCTTGCCAGACAGTTGTGTTTCTGCTGCGCACCTG
This sequence comes from Trissonchulus sp. WLG1_4, assembly GCA_030248245.1. Classification (NCBI taxonomy): domain Eukaryota; kingdom Metazoa; phylum Nematoda; class Enoplea; order Enoplida; family Ironidae; genus Trissonchulus; species Trissonchulus sp. WLG1_4. The sequence continues at coordinate 37,753 of JASANF010017223.1, forward strand.
TCAACGTTTGTCAGCCAAGTTCACAGTTTAGATCTGAGTAATTTTCTGAAGGGGCGGGGGGTTAGGTGACCACAACCTGGTCCTCTCCTGCCTTTTGTTTATTTCTTTATTTTTTTATTTTTTGTTTATTTTTTTTGTTTATGTATTTGTTTTTTTAATGCCAATTATTTTGTTCTTATGTTTTTGTTTGAATTTTTTGCACTAACGCTTGCTCTGCTACGGCTAGTATAATAGCCGGTAGAGATACTAACTCCTAAGGACTTCGGCGTATAGGTATATAATTGCCTTGCTGTCTGTTATGTATCCATATGCAGTTGTGTTGTTAACGCCGATGGCTTATTGTAGAAATAAACGCTCTTCTTCTTCTTCGTCTTCTTGTGTTGACTACATTTAATGTTGTAACTCAAGTCGTATCAACAAATTAATGCTAGACCCTAAGACAAAAAGAAACACGCGATTTTATTACGTAAGGAACAAAGTGCAAAGAAATTACATCATGCATTAAGTATCCTAAAAGTTGCAAAATTTTGTAAAAATTTCGCAAAAAAGAGTCATTTTTTCTAAATTTTGCCCAAATTTTGGGGACCCTCACCCCCGGCTCCTCGATTTTGGGGAGTCCTCTCCTCATACATGTATGAGCTAGAACGTCATCATCAAAGATGCAGCAAGAACCTTTTGAATGATTTTGGAGAGCTGTGTGTTAGTAACTTAGTGACCACCCTTGCATTCCTGATTATTCCAGTGACAATCTAAAATGACTAAAAAATGTTGAACATCGAGATAAGTCAAGATGTGTGAGCAACGAAAAGTTACGAAAAGAGCAAAAATTAATTTTAGTCATCAAGAGTGTAGTGAGTCGCTGCTAATATTACGCCACTTGTTGTGTGTCAGTGTTCAAGATTGATTTGGTCGGACTTTAATATTTCGTTTGCATTTTTTGTTGATTAGGTCCAGTTTCATTGGAACGATGCTATGAATTCTGCACTGGATCGAATAAAAGGTTTTAGTCGCTCAGCAGTGCTAGATTGTGAATACTATATCGACGAAGCGGTTTTGCAACATATTGGTGAGTTTGTTTTCAAAATATTTTACCATAATATTTCATCTTAATTGAGATTGCGCACAGTAGTATATGGTGGACAGTTGGTGCATTATGAGGAGGAGGATTATGCGGGCAAGAGCAGCCCCCAGCTTCCCCCCCCCCCCCCCGAAGAGGTTGGGGTCAAGTTTGCTTCTCACTGAGCTCAGTGAGTCGGTGGTTGGTAAAGTTTGCTATTCCCTCACTGTAGCTCGATGGGGATGGTTGGTCAAGTTTGCTTCTCACTTTTTCAATCCTCACTGTAGCTCGGTGGGTGTGGTGTCAAATTTGTTCCAATTTATTTATCGAATAATACATATTTTTTCTTCAAAAATACAGCTTTTCAATTATTTAATCTCAGTAATACGTCCATGAGTCAAATACGTAATAAAATTGAATGCCTATGATGTTGGGCATCAGAACTATGAAGAATTTCAACGATTTAGCTAAAAGATTAATTGCACAAAAAATATCAATACAATAGTATAAAATCCCCAGTAGGCCACAATGGGTTGCCGACCGGTAAGGAACCCTCTATTCTAAGCAGAGGACCCTCTTTTCAAGGCAGAAGATCCTCTATTCAAGGCAACGGACCCTCCATTCTTAGCTAAAAATTCTCTATTCTTGGCGGACAACCCTTTACTGTGACCGCCGCAGTAATGTCCAGGACGGTCCAAGGCAAAAATGGACCTCGGTTTCGTGTTCAGGGGCTCAAATTACCCCTAGAAACATCAAAATCTAAATTTCGAAAATTTGACCCCTTAGGTCCCCCTAGGCAGGGGGGTACCCTGAGAGGGCCATAGAGGGGTCCAGGTGGCGTCTAGGTAAAAATAAACCTTGATTTCGTGTTCAGGGGCTCAAATTACCTCTAGAGACCTCAAAATCCCAATTTTGAAAATTTGACCCCTGAGTACCCCCTAGGGGGCAGGTACCCTGAGGGGGCCGTAGAGGGTCCAGGGGGCTCCTAGGTAAAAATAAACCTTGGATTTATGTTTAGAAGCTCAAACTACCCCTAGAGACCTCAAAATCCCAATTTCAAAAATTTGACCCCTGAGGACCCCCCTTGGGGACCCTGAGGGGGCCGTAGGGGGGTTCAGGGAGGTCCTACGCAAAAATAAACCTTGGATTCGTGTTCAGGGGCTGAAATTATCCCTAAAAACACCAAAATCTCAATTTCGAAAATTTGACACCTGAGGGCCCCCTAGGGGGGGGTACCCTGAAGGGGTCATAGGGGGGGTCCAGGGGGGTCCTGGGTAAAAAATAACTCCAAATTCGTGTTCAGGGGCCCAAACTACCCCCAGAGAGAAATTTTTGTCCAAATCCCTGAGAAAAAATTTTTCAAGTTCACAAGGGTCCCCCTTTGTGTTTCAGCTTTCTGGGGGGTCACGTGACCCCGCCCCTCGTGGTGTCAGGGGGTCACCAAGGTGGGGGGCACAACTACTCATAGGGGGGTCCCCCCACCAAAGTTTGGAACCAATCCCCCCAGTAACTCCAGAGAAAATCGAGTAACAAACCTGATCACAGGAAACAAAACATCATCAAAAACAGGAATATGAATACAATGGGTTGCACCCCTGCTTCGCTGGAGGTCGGCAACCCAACAAGGGTCCCCCCTTGCGTTTCAACGTATTTGGGGGTCATTTGACCCGGCCCCCGTGGGGTCAGGGGGTCATCAAGGTGGGGGGCACAACTACTCATAGGGGGGTCCCCCCACCAAAGTTTGGGACCAATACCCCCAGTAACTCCTGAGAAAAACTAGTAACTTTTTTTTCTAGATCACAGGAAAAACAACAACAAAAACAACAACAAAAATCGCCAGTAGGCCACAACGGGTTGCCGACCGGTAAGGGACCCTCTATTCTAGGCAGAGGACCTTCTATTCTAGGCAGAGGACACTCTATTCTAGGCAGACGACCCTCTATTCTAGGTAGATGACCCTCAATTCTAAGCAAAGGACCCTCTATTCTAGGTAGAGAACCCTCTATTTTAAGCAGAAAACAATCTCAAGGCAGAGAACCTTGTGTTCAACGCAGAAAATCATCAATTCTCGGTCCCTCCAGTCCATCGAAAAGACCCTCTAGTCTAGGCGGAAAACCCTCTATTGTAGGCGGGAGACCCTCTATTCTAGGCAGATGACCCTCCATTCTAGGCAGAGGACCCTCTATTCTAAGCAGAGGACCGTCCATTCTAGTCAGAGGACCCTACATTATAGGCAAAAGATCGTCTATTTTCGGTAAAAAACCTGATATTTATGTTCAGTGACCCAACTTACCCACAAAACCCCAAAATTTCAATTTCGAAAATTTGAACCCTTAGAAGGGGGGTACCCTGAGTGTGTCTTAGGGGGTCCAGGAAGGTCCTAGGCAAAAACGAACCTTGGATTCGTGTTCGGGGGCTCAAATTACCCTGAAAAACATAAAAATCTCAATTTCGAAAATTTGACACCTGAGGGCCCCCTAGGGAGGAGGGGTACCCTGAGGGGGCTGTATGGTGGTCCAGGGGGGTTCTAGGCAAAAATAAACCTTGGATTCATGTTCAGCGGCTCAAATTACCCCTAAAAATACCAAAGTCCCTATTTCGAAAATTTGACTCCTGGGGACCCCCTAGGGGGGGGGGTACCCTAGGGGGTCATACGGGGGTCCAGGTGGGTCCTGGGTAAAAAATACCACCAGATTCGTGTTCAGGGGCCCAAACTACCCCTGGAGACACAAAAATCCCAATTTCGACAATTTGACCCGGGGCACCCCCAAGGGGGGGGGTACCCTGGGAGGGTCATAGGGGGGTCCTGGGTAAAAAATACCACCATATTCGTGTTCAGGGGCCCAAACTACCCCTGGAGACACAAAAATCCCAATTTCGAAAATTTGACCCGGGGCACCCCCAAGGGGGGTACCCTGGGGGGTCATAGGGGGGTCCAGGGGGGTCCTGGGTAAAAAATAACCCTAGATTCGTGTTCAGGGGCCAAAACTACCCCCAGAGACAAGTTTTTGTCCAAATCCTTGAAAAAAAATTTTTCAAGTTCACAAGGGTCCCCCCTTGTGTTTCTTTGTTTTTTGGGGGGTCACGTGACCCGGCCCCCCGAGGGGTCAGGGGGTCACCAAGGTTGGGGGCACAACTACTCATAGGGGGGTCCCCCCACCAATGTTTGGCACCAATCCCCCCAGTAACTCCTGAGAAAAACGAGTAACAAACTTTTGATCACAGGAAAAACATCATCATCATCATCAACAACAATAACAGGAATATGAATACAATGGGTTGCACCCCTAATTCACTGGGGGTCGGCAACCCAACAATAACGTTTGATCGTTTTTCACCGTTCCTGGCAACTTAGAAACTTTCGATGCAGTTCAAACACCATTTCTTGAGCAATGCTGTGCCACAGAGTATTTGAATTTTTTTCACTTACGGAAAGCAAACATTGTAAAAATTATGTCCAAGTCAGATGCGTACACAACGCAGCGAGTAGAGACGTCAGTTTCCTGCACCCATCGTTTTTGCTATAAGTTGCGTAACAATGTAATGGGGATTAATTTCGGTTATAATATCAGAATGCTTGCTCATAACATTCGCGTGAGAGTCCGTCCTGATCGTATGGTTCCAACGTAGAAAGTCTGTATCTAGAAGGCCGCGATAAGCGTCAGGCATATCCGAAACAGCTTCTTCTGCCTGTTGGTGCATTTTCATTTGAAAAGGACAGTTTAGGCTTTTGATGTCAAAATCGTCCGTCATAAATTGTGATAGTCGGCCATGTATAATTATCGGTAGGTAATGCACATCTCGAAGCGTAATAGCTAATCCGGATGGTTGCATCGCTATTCCATAACAGCCTGGATCTGGGTTGTGAACGAGTATAAATGACCTGCCAACGAAGTCTCTGCCATGCTCGCCAGCAGAAAAATTGAGAAAATCAAGGCCAGACAGAATGAGCTGAACGTTAGTCTGTGACCTGTGCTAATTCCCTGGATAACGGTGGGCTGTTCGACTGGCTTGGTGGTACGCAGCGGCTTCTCTGTACGTTTGTCCGTGGTAAACTCATCAGAACTGGTACTCATAATAGGGCCACAGACAGCGCTACTTATGGCGCATGCTTGACCAGCAACGTCATTGTGCAGGCTTTCGCGCTGCAGCGGCAAAACCTCGATTTCATTACGTAACTGACTTAGTTCGCTATCTAGCTCTGCTCGTTTTGATTCTTGAAAGTCAGTTACGTATCTAACAGAACCTCCTGTATGATTTCTGGGAGGACCTCTAGAACCATTACCATTAGCTATAAAAGTTCTGGTGTGCTGAAAAATGATACTGTTACAAAGTTTAGGCCTAAGCTTATCCAAACAGAAGCGCAAGCCGTTTCCTAGCCGCTGCTTCTTGGTCATTAAATGCTTCCGTGACCAGTCTCTGAATGTCGTAGGAAAAGTCCACGACTGGCTCACTAAATCCCTCCACACGGGCCATCAATCTAGTATTTGTCAAGTTGGCAAGCCGTGGAGTGATCAACTTTTTAGCTAGCTCTCAGACCGTTTGATCTTAGGGAGCCCGGACATCTTGGGGAAGCTGATCATACAAAAAGGCGGCTCGACGTTTAAGAAAATTGGCTAAATAGGACATTTTGTGATCTGACAGGGTTGAAGAAAACGGTTAAGGCGCTTGGTCCACTCATTGAAATTTGGTCAGCCGAGCCCCTAAATGCCTCAAATCACGCGGCTGATTCATTCATTCATTCATGGTATCAGGCATCTAGAACTGCTCTGTTGTTTTTAGATATGTGTATATCTAACTATCTATCAATCTATCAAATTGTCTCAGACTCAGTTATGCACAGTGGACATCCCGTAGAATTCCTTTACTATTCGAAACATGTACATAAAGTTTCCACTTTGAAGTTTTGACTATATTAGTTAATTTTCGTTAAGCTAGTCAGCGCGTTAAACCTTATAAGATTGAAATTTAGTTACATATACTCGTAGCTAGACATGCACAGACAATAGACCAATATAACGTCAGCAGCACTATTAAAAAAAATTTTAATATAAAGGTGCAAACAAACTGCTAAACCAGTACCAGTCATTGTTTCAAAATCGCGTTGATGCAATGTCCAGTGGACGGGTACGTGAGCGTCACAGGACTGGTGGAAAAGTCCAGTCAAGATATATATTATATGTATATATATATATATATATATATAAATATATATATATATATATATATACATATATATATATATATATATATATATATATATATATATATATATATATATATATATATATTCAAGTAATTAATCAATTACGATGAAATTTTTAGCCAATCAGAAATGGCGTACGGTGGAGGAGAACTTTAAAAAGCTATTTGACTAAGTACATAATTTCTGGGTAAATTTACGGCGTCGAAATAGATAAGCCTGAATTTTTAGGTTGTACTTAACAATGAGTATTATGTTATCTCTCCGAGTTATTGATAATGTAAAGTAGAAAGAACTACCGCTTGCTCGACAGTATGAATGAATGATTTATTAAATTTACAAACACATTATTCCATAATGGAACATACTGTGCTATTAATACCAAGGTAACTAAAGCATAGCGAACAGCAAACATAATTATTACTGTTAGATATCAAAAGTATGTATAAAATGTTAGTAGGTACAATATACTATTAATGCAGTAGGTTCCTGTTATATATATTTTCTCTTTTTCGAAAAGCTATTTGTATATATTTAGCTAGTTCGTTTAGAAATTCTGGATCCATAGAATTCATATATTGAGAAAATACAAATTCGGCTGTTTTTTGAGCATAACAAGAATGACAAAATTGACATCGCAAATCATTGTATAAATCACAATGTAATAAGAAGCTAATATGCTACTTAGTGCTTACGCTACATCCCCTTTTCGCAGAAGTATCGCTCCGCAATACAAGTCAGCATTCAACAATTAACAGCTGTGGAGACGCTTAGGTAGATGATACAGCGATAAATAAAATTCAGATTAGCAGCTTTCAGCCATTGTCACAAAAATATTTCAGCAATCAGCCGTACAGCTATCCAGAGCTCAGCCTTTTCACATCAAGGCGAACAAGGGCTATTGGCCCTCTGTCTCACACAAGGACAATCAGCCCACTGAATCATACTACAAGGGCGAACAGCCCACTAGCTTATGCGTACAAGTAAGCCCACATTTTGGCAAAATCTAAGTTTCCGTTTACAGCCTCCGTGTTTCAGGCAAAATTATCTACCTACCAAAGCGTCTCCAGTCAGTTAATATCAAGGCTACAATACAATATGGACTACTAAGATGGCGAAGCAACAGTAAAAAACTATTACCATTGAATTGCATGAATTCATACTAGAGAAAATTGAAATACACAGTAAGTAATTATTTTACAGAACAGTTTATGCAGAAGAATGGAAACTACTGCTCGGCTCCACACATCAATATTATAATCAAGTCCAGTCAATGATCAATATAATATTTAATAATCAATTAAGTAAGTACGCGATGAAAGTCCAGAAATACAAAAGCAGTGCAGTGTAAAGTAATCAGTAATAGTACATGGGCAGGCTACAGCCTTCAGCCCTTATCCAAAAAGTCAAAAAGTTCTGTTTTCTAACCTCATCCGAATTATATACTAAAAGATAAGCCCCGCCCTCAATTTTAATTTGATGAAATTCTGTCCAATTAATTCAGGCATACTGTAGTTTCGGCCAACAAACCGCCGGTAAGTTCAAACGGGCTCCTAAGTCTAAGCAAGAATAATTTACGGTAGATATGGGGCTTAGAAAGTTTATTTTTAACCTCATAATTTCGTAGGGTGCCGTAAATTTGTTCGTAGTCAGTACCGATGCCGAGAATAATTTAGATCGGAAATGTAGACACCGCTAATGTTTTAGCGAACTATGAATTACAAAGCTTACATAACTGCTACCGCTACATCCATCCCCTTTTTCGCAGTTGTTGCCGCAAACAGGTTGCAACCCCTGCACTGTAGCTCTTAACTTAGCTAACTCGCCGCTATCTCGGAATGTTCAGTCACAGCACTAATTCTACCCCCGATATTCTGATTAGGCTGCTGAAACTCAGAACTAGTGACCATGCGATCATACCACGGAGCTCCACCCTCCTGGTAGTGGCCCTCTGACTCTGCCTCGACGGCTAACTCAGTAGCATCATCAAAAGTTCTTGGGCGCTGAAAAATGATTCTGTTCCGTAGTTTGGGCCTAAGCTTATCCAAAAAGAAGCGCAAACAAAGCCGTTCCCTAGCCGCTAGTTCTTGGTCATTAAACGTTTCTGTGACCAGTCTTTGAATGTCGTAGGAAAAGTCCACGACTGGCTCACTAAACCCCTGCACACGGGCCATCAATCTAATATTAGCCAAATTGGCAAGCCGTGGGGTGATCAACTTTTTAGCTAGCTCAGAGACAGTCTCATCGTATGTAGCCCGGACATCTTGGGGAAGCTGATCATACAAAAAGGCGGCTCGACCCTCAAGAAAATTGGCTAAATATGACACTTCGAAGATCATCTCCGATCTGGCTGGCTTGGCGGAAACGGTTAAAACGCTTGATTCACTCATTGAAATTTTGATCAGCAGAGCCCCTAAATGCTCCTGGTTGCCTGTCCAAGATGCGAGGGTGGTCATTCATAGCGTCTGGCTTTTTCAGTTACTATCAACAGTTACATATGGACACAACATAATCATAAAGTATCAGTAGGTATAAGCCTTATGAACTATGCTGATCAATGGACTCAAGAATTTTAGATTGACTAGTCAATAGAAAACTCAAAATCTGAACTCTTAGAACAAATCGGAGTAAGGTTTCGACAGACGAATCGTAGATTATCATTAATACGATTGAGTCGGAAAGTGAAATTTAGCACATTATAAACGTAGTTGTTAGATTATAAGACAATATGTAGGTTACGTAAAGCATACAATAAAATACAAAAACACAAAACAAAAACTAGAGCAGTCTAGTACCGTTCATCATCTTGAATCAGTTTCTTGGTAGCCTCGTAGAAACGCCCTGGGAAAACGAAACGCCCGTGGGAAACGCTGTCTGTCGGTCTGTCGGTAGGTGAACTGGAAGCCCGGTTGGTGAAGACACTTTTAGTCCGGATGGGAATTGGTGATGGGATCTTGATATCCCACTTCTGACACCAGTTGTGACACTGGTTACTGCGTCATTGGAATTGGAGCACTGGGATTAATGTCAGGCAGACTCGATATAGTGATAATAGTCTTTAATCCGATTAATAATATACAGCGAGAACGGGATAGAAATCCAGTAAATAGAATACCATATATATCCGAAGCGCAAATACTATTAAGGGCGGCACGCAGCCAACAGCCCTGTCGAATAAGAAAAATGAACCTGGTTTTTTCTGTAACTTGCTTTATATAGTGGCGATGAACCAGCCCAAATTTTGGTAGGGCGAAATTTTTACCCAATCAGAAATGGCGTACGGTGGAGGAGAACTTTAAAGAGCTATTGACTAAGTACATAACTGCTGGGTAAATTTACGGTGTCGAAATAGATTAGCCTGAATTTTTAGGTTGTACTTAACAATGAGTATTATGTTATCTCTCCGAGTTATTAATAATGTAAAGTAGAACGAACTACCGCTTACTTGACAATATGCTGCTTAGTGCTTACTTTACATCACCCCCTTTTTGCAGAAGTATTGCTCCGCAATACAAGTCGGCGTTCAACAATTGACAGCTGTGGAGACGCTTAGGTAGATGATACAGCGATAAATAAAATTCAGATTAGCAGCTTCTCAGCCATTGTCACAAAAATATTTCAGCAATCAGCCGTACAGCTCTCCAGAGCTCAGCCTTTTCACATCAAGGCGAACAAGGGCTATTGGCCCTCTGTCTCACACAAGGGCAATCAGCCCACTAAATCATACAAGGGCGAACAGCCCACTAGCTTACGCGTACAAGTAAGCCCACATTTTGGCAAACATTCATCGTAGTTTCCGTTTACAGCCTCCGGCTTTCAGTCAAAATTATCTACCTACCAAAGCGTCTCCATTCAGTTAATATCAGGACTACAATACAATTTGGACTACTAAGATGGCGAAACAGCGGTAAAAAACTATTACCATTTGAATTGCATGATTTAATACTGAGCAAATTGAAATACACAGTAAGTAATTATTTTACAGAACAGCTTATGCATAAGAATGGAAACTTTAAAATCGATATGTACAGTACAGTCTATACTATTATGTACTACGAATTACATGTGGTCAGAGGTCCTCGGCTCCACACATCAATATTATAATCAAGTCCAGTCAATGATCAATATTTAACTACGCTTTAACCCGTCTTTGACCCTGAGACCCGATTGGGAGGAGCAGAATATGCCGACCATTCTGCTCCTGATTCTACTGTTACGTGCCGGCGTTGAGCCTAACCCGGGCCCTGGACCCAGGTGGCCTTGCGCGAGCTGTACTATGCGTATTTCAACCAAGGACTATTCTGTCAAATGTTTTGAGTGCAATAAATGGGTTCATTTGACTTGCTCCGGTTTTCGAACTATATCAGATTACCATCCTGACAACTTTAATTGTCAACCTTGCTCACGCGGTCAGAGAATACAACGGCGGTGATACAACCCAACACCCGTCGCTGCAGAAACCGAACTGTAGACCCGACCCCAGTCTCAAGATAATGCAACTGAACTGCAACGGGTTCTATGGTAAAATGGATGAAATTATGAACTATCTGAACCAAGGCAACTATGCTGTCGCCTGTCTCCAGGAGCAGCGGTCTGCTACTAGGCGACGTCAATGCTCACAATGAAATGTGGGACAGTCGGTGCGCAGCTGACACGAGAGGCGACCTACTGGCTCAGGAAATTTTGGACTCGTCTTTAGTGATCATGAACGAAGACACTCTCACGCGTCTCCCAGTCAACAATTCACCAACCTCACCCGATCTCTCGCTCATATCGAACGACCTTGCTATGCACGCCGAATGGTCAGTTGCTGCAGCCCTGCCTAGTGACCATCTCCCAATCACAGTCACTATTACTCTCGAATAGCCGACAATAACTGCCAATGGAGAGAGGACATACATCAATATGAAGAAAGCGAACTGGGCAGCCTTTACCGAAGAATGTGAACGGCTAGTCTCACAGCTACCGCCTCCTAGTGATGTAATAAAGGACGTACCAACATTCAACAAGATCATCGATAAAGCTGCTAAAACCCGCATCCCATATGGGAAAATCAAAGATTTTCGTCCTAATGAACTCAAGCCAGAAGTCAAACAGCTGGCAAAGGAACGTGATGAGCTCCGTATCAGGGACCCGAGCAACCCAAGAATCGCCCAGCTAAACAGCTCCATTACTAGCATGTGTCAAGAAGAGCGAAAGCTGAAGTGGAGAGAATACGTCAGCAGAATTTCGAGCAGAAACGGAATCTCAGAACTGTGGTCAACGGTCAAAATGCTCAATAGAAAAAGACGCCCTGAACCAAGGAATTAACTTCAGCGGTAACAGCTTGCTGAATACAAGATCCATTGCCAATAAATTTGTCCGCCAATATGTGCCCAGTGGTAAACGTCCTAGCGCCTGCCATGAAAAGCGCATCATCGGACGCAAGACTAGCAACCTCTGTGCGAACGATGCCCCAGTCATCACAGCGGCCGACGTTCAGTCCGCTATCCGTGAGGCTAAACCGTCCAAGGCCCAGGGCCCTGATGGACTAACAATGATACACCTGAAGAAACTGGGCCCAAGATCCGTTGAATATCTAACTCAGCTGTTCAACATACCGCTGCAAACCTCACGGATCCCTAATATATGGCGTAAATCGATCATCGTCCCCCTACCAAAACCAGGGAAAGACGCCAGCGAGAGCAAGAATTGGCGCCCAATCAGTCTACTGTGCTGTTCTGCGAAAATTTTGGAACGGGTGCTACTTCCATACCTAAACCAAGGAGTCCAGCTACAGCCCACGCAACACGGTTTTCGGAAATCACACTCTACCTGCACGGGCGTCATGAATCTGGTCACTGATATTGCCAACGGTTTTTGCCAAAGGAAACCTGACCATCGGACTATCCTAGTCGCCCTCGACCTCACGTCAGCATTTGATACCGTCAACCACAATCGCCTGGCCGAACAAGTACTCAGTCTGGAAGATACACCGCAGCGAGTTCGTCGATGGATCATTAACTACCTACACGGTCGCCAAGCCAGACTACACTTTCGAAATTCCACCTCAGACACCAGAGTCGTCCGCTCCGGAGTAGTTCAAGGCGGTGTACTATCTCCGACTCTGTTCAATCTTTATATGTCGGATCTGCCTGAGCCTCCACCGGGCATCAAGGTCATGAGCTACGCGGATGATATCAGCATCTATTCCAGCGGATTAAACATAGAAGCTCTGGCCGAAGAAATTACCAACTACCTGCGGCTTGTGTCAGAGTTTCTAGAGCACAAGAATTTGGCGGTGTCCAGCAGCAAATCGTCAGTAACACCATTCACGCCCCAAACCGCATAAGCTAAACTGCACCCACCAGTGTTTTTCAACAATGTACAACTGCCCCTTAATAAGACCCCTAAAATACTTGGTGTTACTCTAGACACCATGTTCTGTTTCGGTCCGCACATCAAGCAAATCACCAGCAAAGTGCAACAAAGAAATTCTGTGTTGAAAGCTCTAGCCGGAACCTGCTGGGGCTGTGATAAAGAAACACAGCTTCTGACGTTCAAAGCCATTAGCCGCTCCATCATCAGCTACTGTTGCCCTGCATGGACCCCAATGCTAAAAGAAATTCACTGGATTCGCCTGCAAAACGCCCAAACCGCCGCGCTGCGCACTGCCGTAGGCTGCTATAAAATGGCTGACCCCGACGATGTCCACCGCGAAGCCAAAGAATTACGCACTCAACCAACCCACAACCAGCTGCTGTCACGACAATTTGCCCTCAGCTGCTACGTCGAATCTCATCCATGCCATCACCTAACCACTCGTCAGCGCCCGCCACGAGCTAGAATGAAATCTGATCTATTTAGTTCAATGCTACCCGAGGTGCAGCACTTGATTGTGAACGGTTTTGTAGAACAGCAGAACATAAGACAGCACTTGGCCAACCTCCACCGCGAAGCCGTCGAAACAGCGGTTGCTAACCTCAAACCAAGCAAAGTACTAGGCACTGCACCGCCTGATATCGACACTTCAGAAGTCGAACTTCCACGAGTCACCAGGGCGACACTCTCTCAGCTGCGAACAGGATATAGCCGGATATTGAACTCATACAAGTCACGACTGGATGATACCGTACAGGATATCTGTCCCGCATGCGGGAACCCCGGCCATAATGTCCACCACCTGTTCCAATGCCTAGCAAAGCCTACGACACTAACAGTCGATGACCTGTGGAAGGAACCCGTGGATGTTGCCACCTTTCTCGGTCTCCCAACCTCGGGGGATCAGTGACAGATGTGTTTGAAGGCTACAATCATCATTATCAGTAGGCCCCCCTCTATAGAATTAGATTTAAAAAAATTCTTAAATATTAATTTCAGTGTTTACACCTCCTATACAATATTCTGAAATGTCAGTCCCCGTTTACTAGAATAATCAAATACGTAAACATGCATCAAATATTTCAACTGTATAAGCCCCCTGTAGAATTAGATTTAACAAAATTCTTAAATATTGGTTTCAGTGTTTCGACCCCTCTCCCTTTATGCAATAGTGTGACACTGGTTACTGCGTCATTGGAATTGGAGCACTGGAATTAATGTCAGGCAGACTCGATATAGTGATAATAGTCTTTAATCCGATTAATAACATACAGCGAGAACGGGATAGAAATCCAGTAAATAGAATACCAAATATATACCAAGCGCAAATACTATTAAGGGCGGCACGCAGCCAACAGCCCTGTTGAATAAGAAAAATGAACCTAGTTTCTTCCGTAACTTGCTTTATATAGTGGCGATGAACCAGCCCGAATTTTGATAGGGCGCAATTTTTAGCCAATCTGAAATGGCGTACGGTGGAGGAGAACTTTAAAGAGCTATTGACTAAGTACATAATTGCTGGGTAAATTTACGGCGTCGAAATAGATAAGCCTGAATTTTTAGGTTGTACTTAACAATGAGTATTATGTTATCTCTCCGAGTTATCAATAATGTAAAGTAGAAAGAACTACCGCTTGCTTGACAATATGCTGCTTAGTGCTTACGCTACAATAGTCTAAAATATCATCAATAAAAGCAAAATCACTACAGTAACTTCTAACCTGACCACGGTATCTTGAATTGAAGCAAAAAAAGAGTGGCTTAGATATCGGAACAGAAGAGAACTTTGCACAGAAACACTATAAGGAAGAGTTAAAAATGCCCACAATTAGAGATCTTTCTCCAACAGTACAGTTTCTCCAAGACTAAGACAAAACTACGACCATTAACGACCTCTCTCCAAAACAGAGACTTATTTACTAAACTGTACTAACATTCGTACTGCCTGCGGCTTGGATTATTTTCACTAAAGTCACTTTCGCGTTAGTATATTTACGTAACAAGGCCATTCATAAAATAATGTAATTACCTATTGTAATATTATGAGAAACTTTTTTGTTGAGTTGACAGGAACCCATAGCATGTTGAAAAATACCGTAATCCTACAAGAGTCAAGAGGGGGAACTGCCGAAAAGTTGTATGGTAGCGCAGTTTTAGCCACATCGTTGAGAGTCTTTATAGTTCTAATGCCGTATTTAACTTAATTACGTTTTTAACTTATGGACGTATTACTTGAGATTGAATAATTAAATAATACTGTATGTTTGAATAAAGTTTATGTAGTATGTTTGATTATAATCAAAATTATCTTCGTGAAATAAAAATGGGGTAAAAATAAGCGAAGTACACTTTACCCCACCCCCACCGAGCTACAGTAAGGAAAAAAAATGATATGCAAACTTCACCCCAGCCCCACCGAGCTTCAGTGACGGAGGAGCAAACGTGACCCCATTCCCACTGAGGTACAGTGAGGAGTTAAAAAATGAGTTAAAAATTAATAAAAAATTAACCCCACTCCCACCGCGATACAATTAGGAGTAAAAATTGAAGAGCAAACTTGGCCCCGTTCCCGCTGAGCTACAGCGAGGAAGGAGCAAACTTGACCCCATTCTCACCGAACTACAGTGAAGGAAGAGCAAACTTGACCCCCTACCATCACTGAGCTACAGTGAGGAGTAAAAAATTGAGATACAAACTTGACCCCACCCCCACCGAGCTTCAGTGACGAAGGAGCAAACGTGACCCCATTCCCACTGAGGTACAATGAGGAGTTAAAAAATGAGGAGCAAAGTTGACCCCGCCCCCACCGAGCTTCAGTGACGGAGGAATGAAACTTGACTCAATTCCCACTGAGCACTGAGGTACAGTGAGGAGTTAAAAAATGAGGAGTAAACTTGACCCCACTCGCACCGCGATACAGTTAGGAGAAAAAATTGAAGAGCAAACTTGACCCCATTCCCACTGAGTGAGTGACCCCATTCCCACTACAGTGAGAAAGGAGCAAACTTGACACCATCTTCACCGAACTACAGTGAAGGAAGAGCAAACTTGACCCGACCCCCATTGAGCTACAGTGAGGAGTAAAAAATTGAGGAGCAAACTTTGCCTCAGCAACACCGAGCTATAGTGAGAACTAAAAACCTGAAGAAAACTTGACCCAACCCCACCAAGCTACAATGAGCAGTAAAAAATTAGGATCAAATTTTACCTCAGCCCCACCGGTCACCGAGCTATATAGTGAGGAGTACAAAAATGAGGAGCAAACTTGACCAATCATCCCAATCGAGCTACCGTAAGGGAGGAGTAAACTTGACCAACTACCCCCACTGAGTTACAGCGAGGAGTAAAAACATGAGATGCAAACTTGACCCCAACCACCTCAGAGGGGGGGTGAGGACTGAGGAGGGTGAGGGCTGCTCCTTCTCATGTACTAACTGCCATATACTACCGTATACTACTGCGCACTACGAGTTAAGACCATTCGATTGCTCTACTAGCTTTAGTTAAGTAACTAACACTGGCTTGCACCAAAATAGAATAGTTAGAGAATAGATTAAACTCAGGAATAGCCAATATCATTCAACCCTAAAGACTTATTCATTAGCTTTGTATTCTGACTGTTTCCTCTATAATGGGTACGCATTAACTAATCAACACACATTTAATATAATTTTCGAATATTTTAAGATAGCAGCGCTCGAGAATAGCAAGAGAATAAGAATAGCTCGAGAATAAGGTTGGTGTAAACGGCTATAAGTAAGTTAGCAAAATTTTGAAATGATAACGCCAGCTTACAAGGAGTGTATAAGATCACGGGCCTGTTGCTCAGTTACAAGTCTTATAATTGTAACAATATTGTGAGTGCAAAATCAGGCAAATTGCGTTAGTGCAAATTTATCTGTTAAATTCGTAACGAATCATATTTACAATTACTACAATTGTCAGGCTTGTAACGTTGAGCAACAAGCCACAGGTGACGTGATTATTTTGTAATTTTGCCGGCTAAGCGGACATACAGCAGAAAGTATGAATCAATGTTTACATGTTTGGTTCCACCTATAATATGTTACGAAAAAATAAGGATCCTGCCTGTTTGATTGGTTCATTATCAAACACTGGTTTTCATTTTGCTGGAGGCTGGAGACATTGTTGACCTCGTTTTGTAACCTGTTTCAGGTGTTAATTTCTCCTGTTTCGTGGATATGGATATGGTTTTGAGGGAACTATCAGCTATCCGCTCTGCTTGGAAACTACTGACTCCGCCTCCCATTACTCTCGACCAATCATCTGTCGTCTTGCATCACGTGACCTCGTTATTGCTCACCGTTGATCCAGTTAGTTTTGTCACGCCAA
>JASANF010017224.1:0-26151 GCA_030248245.1 Trissonchulus sp. WLG1_4
CGTATCATCTCGAATAACGTCCCAGTCGTTTTATTTTTGCATTAGCTTATTCCTGGGGGCAAGGCTGGGGTTTTAGTCGAGGTTATACGGCATATTAAACCAACCTTCGTTGAGATACTGGGTGCTCAAATCTTGTGTTCTATAAACCAGAAACCAAGTCACAGCCTACATGTTTACCTGTTCTATTTTCTTGCATAAGCTTAAACATAAAATACTTGATCTTTTGCTGCAGCAGTTCAATTCTCGTTTACCCATTTTAAATGATATCGCTATTGGCTATCAGAACCAAGTTTTGAAATTTTACTCAAAATTAAAACGATCATAGCAATAGGGCTAAATTTGATCTTGAATTCTGATTTTGGCATCTAATTTTAAGTCAACTTTTATTTCTACCCATACACTTGTCATTTACATCACACCCACCTTACTACCAACGTCATCAGCAAGGTAGAAAATAAGAAGGTGCGCGACCAAAAGACAAAAATCTTCGCAGAAGTGCAAAAAACCTTCATAGCTCCAATTTCTAGAATAGAAAAACTTGAAAGCTAATTCAATCTACAGTATAAGTCTTTTAAGACTCAATTTCGTAGGCCGCGATTCACAAAGGGTACTTAACTGAAAACTCGGTCTCAAACGTTTTTTCAAATGAAATACATAGAACATCGCAATAAAAAATTCTTTGTGTATTTTATGTGATCACGTGTTAGACTGGGTTCAAGCTTCAAGGTGGAAGTGTCGCCAAGACAGTTTTGCTCATACGTTGCAAAAAAGAGAGCTTTTTGCATTGAAATTCTACGTTCATTGAGAAACTACCTATGTACATAGTACAAATTACAACTTCCAGACTCTAGACTATCAATATCGATCAATATTTTAGACTAATCACCATTTTTAAGCCAGACATTACACAATATGGACATAGAATATAAAACAAGCAAGATATCAGATTGGCCATCTTGTGAAGTATGTACGTGTCGTAATGTGCCGACGCACAATTTTCCATCTCCTATTCTAGGGTTGGGCGCTGTCGCGCCAACCCTGATTATATGAGTTTGTGCAAGTTTCGTTGAACGTAAAATGTCAAAGCTAAAAGCGCTCTATTTATGCAGATTATGAGCAACACTGCTTTGGCGACACAACCACCGTATATGTACCGAGAAAAAACCAGTCCTGCCAGCGTCACTGCCAGAATGATGATAAGCCAGGAACACCCAATGCTTTTCATGACTTTCGCTGCCGTTTCTGTGTCCCCTTGCATGTGCGCCGGGTACGGGGGTCTACCCTAGAATTGAATGTGCAGACTAAAGTGTATACCGTTCTCGGTAAATGCAGATTACAGTGAACTGCACCTAGGGGTGAAACACCTAGTTAAAAGTCGCGAACTGACCCAAAAACTACATTTCACCTCTGGAACTAATGTAGATGTATATGTAAAAATACAGTGGATGTATGTAAGATGTAAGTGTACATACAAATTTTTATGAATTTCAAGTGAACTGGTGATTATACGACTACAATCAACTGCTATTAGTGGAAATCAATGCGTCTGAAACAATAACTGTTTCTGTGACAAGATTTAAAACTTTTACTATCATGACTACAACCGACAAACTTAACGAGGAAATCGACTGTGCACAGTCATTTAATCAGGCGATGTAGTTACCGGTGTTTTGACGAAATTCATCTGCCACACGACGATAAAGCCTACAAGCCAGCACTACAAGCCTTGGTTACACTAATAACAGGAATCAGGTCGTTTGATTGGCTTAGATTTTACCACATTGCTTCATTAGAAGCATGTATAGCATTTCTGTGACGAGGATACATAAATAATCATTCACTAGTATGCTTTCTACGCAGCACGTGCGTACTGCGTATGTGTGGTAGCAAAGGTTGAAGTTGTAGGGCAGTGAAATACGTGGGCCATTTGCGGGTCGAATTGGGTGAATGCAATTAATGCACGTCAGAAGGGTCACAAATTTGCTGATACTATGATTGCAGCACTACGACTGATGATACTACGACTGATAATAGTACGACTGATGATACTACGGCAACGACTGCTGCTGCTAGAACTGGTGTGTACTACTACTGCTGCTACTGAAGCTACGACTGCTGCTACTGCTGCTACAGCTACGACGACTACTACAACCACTACTGCTGCGGCGGCTGCAGCTACGACTGCTGCGGCGGCTGCAGCTACGACTGCTGCTGCTCCAGCTAGCTCCAACAACGACTACTGTTGCTGCAGAGCTACGACGACGACTGCCACTACCACTACTACTGAAGCTGCAGCAGCTACGACTACTACCACAGTTACTACTGTGACTGCTGCTGCTGCCGGAGCTACGACTACTGCTGCTGCTACAGCTGCGACGACTACTACTACCTCAGCCACAACTAGTAGCACTACTGCTGCTGCTGCTGCAGCTACTACTACTACTACTACCACAGTTACTACTGGTACTGCTGCTGCTGCTGGTGCTACGACTGCTACTGCTGCTACAGCTACGACGACTACTACCTCCGCCAAAACTAGTAGTTCTACTGCTGCTGCTACAGCTACGACGGCGACTACCACTACTACTGCTGCTGCTCCAGCTACGACTGCTGCTGCTGGAGCTACGACTGCTGCTGCTGCTACAGCTACGACAACAACTACTACATCAGCCAAAACGGGTACTACTAGGTACTGTTGCGTTAGCAGCTACAACTACTACTACTACTACCACATCCACATCCAGACGCTGCAACTACAACTAGGAGTATTATGACTGCTACCGGCTACAACGACGACTACCACTACTACTACTCCTGCTACTGTTGCTGCTGCAGCAGCTACGACTACAACATCCACACCTAGTTCTATTACTGCTTCTGCTGGGGCTACGAGTGCTGCTAGAACTACGACGACGACAACCACTACTGGTACTACTACTGCTGTTACTGGAGCTGTGACTGCCACCACTGTTACCTACTAAAGCAGCAGCACTTATTACCACCTACTACCACTACAACGGCTAAAGCAGCTGCAACTACTATGACAACTACTACCACTTCAACGACGGAAGCAGTAGAAACTACCACCAACTACTACCACTAACTACAATGACTAAAGCAGCAGCAACATCTACCAACTACTACCATTACAACGACTACAGCAGCAGCAACTACTACCACTACAACGACTAAAACGGCACACTACATCCTACAACAAAATAAAATATTATATTAAAATATTAAACTGGGACACTCACGACTGTACCCCGCTTGCGGTAACCCCGCTAGCGGGATCGGAAGTCAGGTCTCAAAACTCACCCTAAACATATCCTTAAATACCCGTAATAATACTAGTAAGTAACAACTATTAACTCCCCCCATTCGGTAGTTTAGGAATACTCTTGTATTGAAGTTACTACTCGTAGCCTGGTGTAACTTCAACACAAGGAAGAGGTGAATCTGTGCGCAAAAAAGTGCTCGAACACCTTTGGGCGTAAAAAAACAAAAAAAACAAAAAACAAATTTTTATTACCAAGTTCCACTTTGTTTCATGCAGTTTGAACTATATTTATAGAATAGCCCTTTTTAATTGTCAGCTGTGCTATTTGAATCGAAAAAAAACCTTCGAGTGTCTAACTGTGCTAACTGCATACATCGCATTTAATTGCAAATTAGGTACAGAATACTTGTGTAAGCTGTGGTCGATACTAAATACGTATAATGACTACAATGTCTGATTTCCAACGAGTCGGACGTATCTAGAATTAGTGTGCATTACTCTGACCAAAAAAATCTGGACTCTGAGACCAAAAAAGAAACGCACAATTTCATTGTCATTATCATTATCATTTCAATTCATTACTAATTGCAAGCATCAAGAGTACAGGAAGTACATAGTCACAAAAATTAGACCACCTGGTTTGTCTCAGGGTTCAGCAATTTCTGGGCAGACTTTTAGTTAGTGTGGCATCAACACAAGAAAGAGGTGAATCTGTGCACCAGTCAGTGCTCGTCCAAAGGAAAAATCGCGAAACCAAGGCTTAGTCAGAACTTACTGTTGTAACGATGCTAGTGCAGTCATGTGACACCGTGGGCAGATTATGAGCGGGGACCCCGTTGGTTACGTAATCTGAGAATTTGGACCCAGGCTTTTCCCACATGACGATGGCGAATCGTAGTTCTTTCAAAATCTCCTCGTGGATTCGAACCGGCGGCAGTTTGTTTCCCTCCGAGTCCCTGGTTATGTTCCCCAGGTAGTAGCCCGCCACAAAAATGGGATCCCGCATCGTGTGTCCAATCATTAACGTTTCAATCTTCTGAAACAACTTGCGTATCAAATTATTAACATATTTTTTACTTTTGTATAAAAAAGCAAGTGATTTGTGTTGTACACACGTGTTCGTAAAAATTCGCAAAAAATTTGTAACCTCCTAATCTAGTAACCAATTTTTTTTTGTCAGAGCTGTAAAAGAGTAGTAGTAAACTCAGACATTACTGATCTTTACAAATTAACCTTTTCGTGCGCACTGTGAATGTGCCACCCCACTTGATGGATGAAAAATCTGGGGCTATAAAACTTGGCTTGCTTATTGTAGTCGACTGATCTTCTAATTATTTTTTCAAGAATTGCAGATATTTGCATTTAGTGGCCCAATTTTAGTCTTGTAGCCACACAACGAAATCTATTCTGCGTCCTTAAATCGACTGCTTATGTTCTGTTCACCATTAAATTCTCTATCGAATGGTGATTTTACGAGCTTTATACGACGCACGTAGCTCCAGCAATGGCCAAAAAAACTGGAAGGTGTCAAAGTCTGGCTGCCTAGAGAGAGAACCTCTGGGCGTCAAAGGGTTGAAATTACTACTACTAACTTTTGGTGTCATAACTACAGTATGAGCTGCAACACTAGAACGATTGATTAAAAAATGTAGCTGTTGATAATATCGATATGCATAAGCAACTAAATGCTATGATTATATAAGTGGCCTTTATTCCTCTGCAATGGTTACAGATTTTGGAGGTCCACTGTTGGTGCAACTAACGTGAAACTGTTCTGAATTGAGCCAACTGACCAAATTTGGTGTATATATTTTATTATGAGATTATAATTTGCAAGTATACACTGAGCTGATAAATTTGCGCAATAATGCGACTTGACTGTGCTAGAATGCAGGTCAATCAATTGTGTTATAATGGGTGTTCGAGCTATTAACACGATTCTAACTAAATTTTAATCAAATGGTAGGTTAGAAATTAAAAAAAATAAAATTAATGTCACTCACCGTGATGTTGCAACTTTTCCATTTTTCAGGAACAGATTGTGGCGTAGTCAACTTTTGCGGGTCTACAATTCACAGTACCAAAAATACATAGCTAACTAGTCTCCTTTTAAAACCTTAAGCTACCATTGACACCAGAAATTATGAAAAAAGTCAGTAAGTTTATTTTAATTGTAGTGTTGCCTGTGTTGCTTTGTTGCTTGTCCTGTATATATTCTACTATCGTAGTGTAGTTTTATCTGAGTACTAAACCCATTGAAGGCGTTGTTTTAGTGATTCAGTTGTGTATCTGTATCGCTCGAATCTGTCTGCTTCTTTTTTTGCCTGTAGTCAACACATATTTCCTGAAATATGCAGTTCTCATACAATTTGCGTGATCACAGTTCAGATATTGTGAAATAAAAATATGTCTTTCATTGAAATAGTACTTGTCCAACTTGACGTGGTGGTATTTGTTGCCAAATTCGGGACTCCAGCATGACCACCAAATGTTGCTACCACTGCTATTGTTGTTGCTGTTGTTGTTGTTGTTGTTGTTGCTGCTGCTGCTGCTGCTGCTATTGTACTTGTCGACATTGTTTTTGTTGCTGTTGGTGTGATTGATGTTGTTGCGGTTGTTGTCGTCGTCGTTGTTGTTGTTGTTGTTGTTGTTGTTGTTGTTGTTGTTGTTGTTGTTGTTGTTGTTGTTGTTGTTGTTGTTGTTGTTGTTGTTGTTGTTGTTGTTGTCTTCGTTGTGTTTCCTGTGACAGGCCGCGGACTTAGTGTTACTCGACCTGTAAAAGCTAAGCAGTAGTGATGTGGATCGGATCGCAGGATCTGATCGGATCGACGATCCGGGGTCGGATCGGATCGGATCGGATCGCTGAATTTGCCGGATCGGATCGCCGGATCGGATCGGCTTCAAAATTTCGGATCGGCGATCCGGATCGGTAGTATAAATTTTGAGTCTTGACCTCAAAATTTCGTAATTTGACAAAATATTGACAATTTCAAAGACTTTTTGAGCGATCAATCAAACGCACAAGTATAACTACTACTCGAATTATCAAAATATTGGCTTTATAATAGCGGAAGCGTACATGTTATGCATACATCAGTGGAGGAAATGTTTCTAATCATTGAAGTTGAGTGAAGACACATACTAAATCTTGCAACACTGTTTCCGTTAACATAATAGTTGGGCATTATTCGTTACAGACAGAATCGACGCGGATCAAAATTTTCGACTCGCGACCCAATCAAACACGCGGTTTGACACTTGTGGGTAACCCACGATCCAAGATCCAACTCGCGCCGTCAAAGTCCAAAGTCGACCCACGACCAACTTAACCCACCATTTTAAGATACCGTACCCGATGTCCTGATACCGTACCTGATACCGCTGCACTGTTTGCAGTGTACAGCTGTAAATTGTTCACATTGCTACCTACTTTAACCGCATGGTACCGTAATTTTTTTGTCGTGGGATTGTCTAATTAGCTCTCATTGCAAAAATACCATCTTATCATCTATATACAAACTCATAAAATTTTTATAGCAATATACACATATATACATAGAAAGTTAAACTTAACAATATTTCTACAAAAAATGAGATTTTTTAGCTTTCACCGAGGTTACGCAATTTTGAATTGGATCGGATCGGTGGATCGGATCGGATCGGCCGATCCGGGCCTTGATCGGATCGGATCGAATCGCCAATCAAGCATCCGGATCGGATCAGCAGCAAAATTTTGGACCGATCCGATCCGATCCACATCACTACTAAGCTGGCTACCTACATATTATTTAGTACCAAAAAATCACTTGTCAAAATTTCAGAAAAAGCACAGAATATTTGTTTAGGCATAATAAACAACAGTAGGATTTAGTAGACTAAAGCAGTAGAAAAAATAGGTTGCAAAAAATTTGACATAATTTACAGATCAAAAACACAAGTAAACTTGCCTGAGCTCAATCGAATTTGGCAGAATACTTCTAAAAGTGAGGAACACGGAATCACATCAGTATTCCAAGACGGCGGTCTGTAGTAAAGGCATCGTTGTGTGTGTAGCAAAGCCGGCGACACAGAAGCTGGCAAAAATATATTTGTCCCGTTGCTAAAACAAAAACAAGAATATATAAAACATATGTTGCAAGTGTAAAATACATGAAACCTTTTCTTCCCATAGAAATTACCTCAAGGCATCGAAACCTGGCGGACTGATGTATCACACAGTGACTTCATTAAGTGGCTAGTGGCTTAAAAATTGCGATACCGGCTGATCCCACTTTTTGAATATCAAAGATATATAGGTATATATATATATATATATATATATATATATATATATATATATATATATATATATATATATATATATATATTAATTAAATTAAATTATATATAAATGTATATATATAATTATATATTTATTTATTTGTTTAGTTAGTTATTTATTTTGAATTTTTAGTTTCATTTATATACTTTAACATTGTTTTATAAAAGTTTTTTTCAACGATATTTTCAAAACATAAAAGTTTAAAACTTCTAAAAAGAACATGGCAATTGTTTGCAAACGTACGTCAGTTGTTGTCTTGGCGTTTGATCACCAAATCGGAAATAGGCCCCTTCAAGGTTTTCACCATCTAACCATATCGGTTGGGTTTGGGTTAAGGCAAATCTATAACATAACGTGAGTGATTTGATACTTTTTACGCAAAACAGAAAGTTAAGCCCGGTTCTTACTTGTCCTTAAGGACACAGCGACATGATGGAAGGACAAAATTGGCCTGCTAATTTCATCATGTTGATCAGTAATAATCATAATCAGTCACTTAATGTAAAGGTAGTTTTAGAAACAATTTATAGCACAAATTACTTTGCTTGAAATTCTTTCCATTCTGAAAAACTTTTGAACCAGGGGAGCGAAGCGGACATCACTTTACAGTAGGCTATGGCTTTTGTGACGTTCACGACTGGGCTATTAAATTGTTGGTAGCACACGTTGTGTACTTGTTTCCATTCGAGCGGGCAGATATCGCCTGAAAAGGCAAAAAAAATGAAAATTGGTTGAAGTTCATGCTATTTCATAGCAATTATTTGCCAGTTTTGATGCTTGGATGCTTAACGCCATAGAGTGTGAATTTGGTATAAAGCTTCTAAGTCTAAAGAAAAAATATGGGTCATATATAGTTTTTCTTGTTGCGCCATAGCGCAACAGGTACATTATACTTTTTTGTACACGATTTACCAAATCTCTTCATAGACAGACGTGACCTGGGTAGGTCGAATTTCCAGTGATAACAAACACTGGAAGTTCTAACCTTCCAGTAATAAAAAAATTGAAAGCCGGAAGGTCTACCATTCAAGGCAGTACAGTGTTACAGTTAGTCAGTTCTTACAGTGTTAAATAACTCTTGAAGGCCCGGTACTTCATTTTTAAATGCCTTTTTCCAACTTTCTGCTTTACAGCATGTGATGACCAAACGTAATTTGCTGCCGTGGAATTGAACCACCACCCATCCACATAGAAACCGGATACTCTATTGTCCGTATCAATCCGATTCAAGAAAACATAAGTCTACAGTGTCTACATTTCTGGATGAAAGGTTAACTCTAGTTTCTGTTAGTTAGTTAGTTAGTTAGTTAGTTAGTTAGTTAGTTCTGTTTGTCTAAGTGGCCAATGCGTATGTATGGTAATGCACGGAAGTGCCAGATGCGTAAACCTACTAATAAAATTGAGTAAACTAAATTTCACTGAATATATAATTAACTACAGTTCATTAAAGATATCATGTTAACTGCCGACTGGCCAGTCTAACTCATCACCGTTCTTGTTCAAAATATACTGAAGTGGCTACTGGCAACAACTAATAGTAACTTATAAGTATGCTCCCACGGTCGTTGGTTAACGTTGTGAAATTCCGAAGTAGAATTTTGTTTCATTTCAGTTTATGTAAAGCTCTGATTGTTTTCTCGTGTTTTTTATCAATAAACACTGCTTGCTGAGCTGAGTCGCTTCTCGCTTCACAGTGCAGTGAACAGTGCTTGCCAGTCGCTGCACAGTTTCGTTTTGGTAGACACTCCATTACATCAACGTCTTCTCAACGGCCGGCTTAGCTCAGTTGGTAGAGCGTCCGACTCTTCGGGTCGGATCGGAAGGTAGGTGGTTCGAACCCACTCTGGCAGTCACTTTTTAAAAATTCATCACCGTTCTTCTGCACTGCAGGCAGTCCGGCATTACAAAGTCCGGTTGCTGATCGACCTACCTGCCCTTCCAGTGTTAATTAACACTGGAAATTTGAATACATAGTATTCAGAGATTCTGAATATAGTATATACGCGGTCCCCTGGGGACCGCGTAAAAACATTGGTTAACAAATTAATCATCGATGGAGCATAATCTTGAAACACACAAATTTTTTACGCTTTTAATCATCAGCACCAGCTATCATGCAGACTTTAACAATTGTTTATGAAGCCACAATAGCTCAGTCGAGAGTGCGTTTGACTTAAGATTTCAAAGTTCTTGATTCAATCCCGGGTTTCGGCAACTTTTTAAATTCATGCTAAATTTGCTTTTTTTAACAAGTTTGTCTGTTATGAATTAACGAAGTGTTCCTTTCGCTTGCCAAACAGGTTTACGATGGCCTCTGGCCAATGTATGTACTTGGAAAGTATTATGGTTGATGCTTGCTGAACATTTTGCCAAAAACTGAGCTTGCTTACAAACATATTGTATTTTTGGTTGTAATTAGACAATTTGCTGTATGGGTCTTGCAATCTTAAAATTAGTCCGCGTACAGTACAGCTCAAAATTAACATCATATGACTCCGGAGTCAGCGTCACTGACTTCAGTTTGCAGTCACTGACTGCAGTCAACCTATTGACGTCACAGGTTCAATGTTACTTCCGGTAGTTTTGACTTTTATTAGCTGACTCCGGAGTCAGAGTCAGTGACTGCGGAACCAGCATCACATTAGTCATCACATTCACAAAATATGCTACACGCATACACATGTGAAAGCAAAGTTTCTAAGCCATATAATATATAGTGATGACTAACGTGATGCTGATTCCGCAGTCACTGACTCTGACTCCGGAGTCAGTTAATGAATTTCAAAACTACCGGAAGTAAATTGGACCTGTGACGTCAATAGGTTGACTGCAGTCACTGACTGCAAAATGAAGTCAGTGATGATGACTCCGGAGTCATATGATGTTAATTTTGAGCTGTACTGTATTTATCACGAAGTTCATAAAACCTAGGTGGAGCCGCAGTATGCCAGATTGCTGTGACGACTGTTTTTCAATCCCAAACTTTTGTACCTTCAGTTGGATCACATTTTTCTGTAGTTGTCGCTGGGGGTGGTGTTGTTGTGCTTCTAACTGCAAAACAATGTTTTCAGAAAGATTTATGTAAACATATAACATTAACGATGGGCTTATTGCTATACGGCTACCTCAACCGTACCTCAACCGTACCTCAACCGTACCGTACCTACCGGCCAAGTGAGAGATTGCATTGAGTGTGTGTTTGTGTGTAGTGTAAGTGCGTGCGTACATGTAACAAAACAAACAAAACCCAATGCAAAATGGGCGTTGAAGTTTTAAACCTATATTATCACTGCGCGAATTAAAACTTGCTGCGCAGCATAAAAAAATCTCTCAGCTCCAGTTAATTAGGTTTATTTAAATCCCTGAATCCCTGCAAAATTGCAGCTAAGCCTTTTTTCAGTTATGGACTATGTTTCAAGCGCCAACTGCGCTAAGCTTCATCAGTGCCAATTTCTTAAAACAATTTGCTTAACAAATTTAAGTCTCAACTAAAACGGTGTCAGTTAATTGAAGCTCAACCGATTTGACCCAGTCCACCGTATGTCTTCTAACTGAGCAGCACGTTTAATCGGTTTGTACATTAATGGTGAATCCAGCTTGCGACTGCGTTGCAATTCTTTAAAGAAAATATAAGCGGACGACCACTCCTAGGTAACAATGGCTCGCCTTCGCTCACCCACAGGGTTTCTTAATTTAATAAATTTATTATGAGACAACTACGCTGAACACTATGTACATTTTTCTACAAAATGTGTTTTACTCCAATGCGTTCATTCCAAAGTAAACTACATGTGTACCTGTACCAACGTCTCTATCATTGGACTCCATTATCCTATGTTTGTCAGTCAATGCCAGAAGACAATTTTTGAGCCCAAAGCTACACATGTCATTCAATATGTACATGGGGAACCAGACACAAACTTTTGGTTTGCCTAAAACGGAACGTTGCCGACTACAATTCATCTGCATCTCTTTGTGTTTTCACAATGACGCATTTATTTCCATAAATAACATTCAGTATCTGCGTTATATCGACAAATCAGTGAAGTGGCGGTATGCATCTTTGTTAGTGAAAAATAAAGCTTCGGCAAGAAGCCAAAGCAGTTCCACAAACAAAGCCACTTTGAGCAAAAAGCTGTATTTGATTCATACCTATATAAAACGGGTTTAAACCACAAAAGTTGTCACAAACTTTTCTTCCACAGTTTGTAAGTTTCACTGGGCAATCTGTGCATTTTCACTATTACACTTGTTAGATAAAGAGCTTGATTTCACTCATACCTAAATCATATGGATCAAAACCGACAATGAAACAAAAACAAGCAATTAGGGAATGGACGCTTGTCTAATACACACTAATGTTCACATACAAACCGCACAATCACACTGATCAAAACATACACACACGTGTACACATTTCTCACCAAACAACACTAAAAACTCTACAGACTCATTCTAAAGAAGCCTGCTGCGCTGTGGCTGAAAAAATCATTATGCAGGCGTTAGTTATACGCTGCTGTAGCTTGAGACGGCTTGTGGTCGGGGCCGCTGGAAGCCCGGGCAGAATTCGATACCGGACTTACAGGACTCAGTCCAAAATTAAGTGTTGAAATTCAGGGGTCACCCCCTGGTCAGTAGTTCGTGGTTTAACATAAGAACTTTTTAAAGTTTAACGGGTTGATCGGATCAACTGACGATTAGCTTAAACCCATATATAAACCGGCCTCAAATTGTATTAGTACGGCAACCCGTATGAGCCTTGATTTTACTGAAAAATTACGCTAGCTTGGCATCTGTATGCACACAACTCTGTAACGTCACATATTTTATCGGTTTAATCAATTGTGAGCGTTTGTGGGTGAGTCAGTGCTCCTTTGAGTTTATAATACACGCGGAAGCCTGCCAGCAAGTCCGTTTGCTTCAAGTATCGACTTACACGTCTGTAGTTCGACGACGTGGCATATGATTCTAAATACATTTTCATGTCTTAAAATAAAATACAATTATAGTTTATATTTCAAAGTTAGGGTACCTACAAATTTAAGTGCTAAATTAATTGTTTTCAAAGTTGAAATCGGTCGCGCAGACATAAATTGATTCTCCTTCGGTGTGGCTTAGCTCATTAGTCTCGACAACGACAGAAACGTGGGTGGCGCCGGCGCGTTTGAACAGAGTAAAGTGTTGAGGAGCCGTGTGTCGATTAGGACCAGGGCTAGGCTGACGGCTCCCTCGAGATAAATGGATGTTTCTAGCTATATTTTCTTTATTCTATGCTATACATTTATTTGCTATTTTCATGTCAGTGAAACTTGAACTTTAAATAGGTCTTTTAGGCTTTACGTCGATCCTAATCCTATGCCACCACTAGACATAAATTCCGAATCGCACTAGGCTAAACTATTCAGGAAGCAAAACGAAGTCATTTTGATTGGTGTGGGCCTTTGCCCTTTAGTTCTGCAACAAGTTCAATTTCTTACTTTTTATTCTTGCTTAGTGGAAATATGTAAATAAGTAATTAATAAGTAAATATTTTAAATATATAAGTATTAATAAATGTAAATAAGTAAGTAAGTAATTGTACGCAAAAAAAAATAATCGCCATACCAGTGCACGGGCAAAAGCGTCGTTTTTGATGATGACGATCCCGACAAGTTGTCTGCATATTCTGTCCAGCGTCAAAACCTTCACACGCTACGGCATTCACCGCCGGAGTCAGGACCTCGGGTATAGAAGGAAACGTCTCCCCAGGTTGTGTTGCTCTGCTGTCGCCTTTGCAGCAGTAACCAGCGTGGCTCACCAGATATCGCATGGCGTCTGCTAATACTCCCACCGGTTCTGCTTTCAACCGTTGTATTGTATCAAGAGTACAGGATTCGCCTATGGCTGCACACACAGTGCTGCAGTTTAGCCCGGCTCCACCAAGAGCATACTGTAACGTATCTGTTTTGTATGCATATATTGCTACTGGATCGCTAGGAGCAGCTGTCGGCACAGAGGTCATGAGATTAGGCGGCATGCCAGTAATACCTCCTGGAAATGATAAATAAAATTAAAATAAAAATCAATAGGCTATTACTAGTGGACTGACCATTGCAAAACTGATCATGCAAAACGTACGTAAAATCAATGGTTTAGTGAAACCACGTTTGTGAAATCCACCCTAAGAGTTGTGAATGAGAAATATGGCCCACAAGACTTGAGAGCTGTAGTGTAGTGGTTAGCATGCTCGGCGGGGGCGCGAGAAGCCCGGGTTCGGCGACTCGGCGTCTCCCATTTCATTTTTTAAAAGTACCTATTATGGTTCAAAAGATTGCCCGTCCGTGGAGCCAAGGGTACGTCAAAACAGATTTGTTCACGCATATAAGCTACGTAATTTTTTACTCTAAACTTAGATGAGTTATCCTTTAAATAAGATATCCATAAATCTGCAATTACGTACCAACTTTTAGATTCTCAAGATATATAACTCATTTTCTATTCTTAACCCTTTTATGTCCTTTACAACCCAATATAATCAATTTCCAATCTCAGGCTATAAAACTTGGCTAGATTATTCAAGTCCACTGATTTTTAAACAATTTTGAAGAAATCGTACTTTTTTGCATATAGTGTCCCAATATCAATATTAGGTTCTATTTCTGGTATTATAGTGGTATGTATACGCTGTATCGTTATCTATATTATCAAGAGTACATAATAAGAAGAGTATGACACTCATCCTATTATGCCTTCGAACGTGCGTCCAATGCGGAGCGCGAAATAGCCCGTTTATGTACTGTTTTCAGGGGGGGGGGGTACCCCCCCTCAACTGAAGACCCCATACTCAACTGAGGGGGGGTACCCCCCTCAAAACGATACCCCATGCTCAACTGAGGGGGGGGGGTACCCCCCCTCAGTTCAGTACCCCGTTTTCAGTTGAGGGGGGGTACCCCCCCTCATTTCAACACACTAACAAGGACTTTCATTGATGCGCTGAAATGAGGGGGGGGGGGGCACCCCCCCCCCTCAACTGAAGACCGGGTACTGAACTGAGGGGGGGGGGTACCGCAAGGTCTTGCTTAGTGTCTTGAAATGAGGGGGGTACCCCACCCTCAACTGAAGACCGGGTAACCACCACCCACTCAGTTGAGTACGGGGTATCGTTTTGAGGGGGGGGGGGTACCATCCCCTCAGTTGAGTACGGGGTCCTCAGTTGAGGGTGGTACCCAACCTCAAAACCGTACATAAACGGCCTATTTCGCGCTCCGCATTGGACGCGCGCTGCTAGGCATAATAGGGAGAGTGTCATACTCGTCCTATTATGTACTCTTGATATTATTTATGTATAATTGCATAAGTAAAGTATATTACTGTATATAAATCATTTTAAAAAATGATTCACGTACCTCTTGAAAGAAGTTGTAACAGCACAATAAGCCTGCTAACTTCGGAACCCATCTTGACTTAGAAGGTAAAACCTTACAGTAATTTGTCGCAAGTTTTGATTCAAATCAGTTTTTAGTTGACTATTTCAGTAATTTAGACAGTGAGTGCTGATATAATGCGGCGAAACATTTCTGAAGTTTGCCAGCCAACCGGAAAATTAATAGACTAACGAAACAACGAGACTAAAAGGATACTGTAGAACTCTTTTAGTGTATGTCTGAAAAGTTCGCAATAGTATCAATAGTGTTAGGGCCTTTTGTCTTTAGTCTTTCCAAAGTTACCCGCACCATAATTAAACCCATTTGTATGCTCACCGCAAAACTTCATTTTTTACCATCCAGCTATTTTTGCTATACCAGACGGAGAATCAGCCATAACACAATAAAAAGTGTTGATTGCCTGCTGTTGTAACCAGCATTAGAACGGTTTTGAACGTACACCAATCGACAACTCAAAAATCCCAATTTTATGTATGCTAGGTAATGTTTAATCTTTTTTGCATCAGTTATAACAAATAGGAGGAATACCTGGAACACTTTACAAACAACTGTTTTTACTAATATTGCAACTTATTTATCCGATTATGATTCACCATATACCAGTGGCGTACCCAGAAAAAAGTTTGACAGTTACTGTTAGTCGTTACCGTTACGTTACGTTACAAGTCAGTTACCCGGAATGACTTTTCGATTTTTAAATGTTAAAACTACTATTCTGGTAACGCTACAGTGCATTATCTCAACGACAGCTTGATTCCAACAGCATTTTTGTAATAATAACAATTTTAGCTTAATTGTAACAACTCAAGTTTAAATTTAGCTTATCCAATGTTGAAGCAACTATTTCAAACGTTAAAACAACTGTTTTGGATTTGCGACAGTGCACTATCTCAACGACAGCTTGATTTCTACTGTATTTTTGTAATAAATTAATTTGTAGTTTAATTTAATTTCAAACAATAATTTTTGAGAGTATTTCATTTTATTAAAAGCCAGTGCAAATCATTTTACATGTAATGAGTCGTCTAAAATGTTGCCTGATATTTGATGCTTCGTCAAATAAAAGCAATACAATTTTTTAGTTTCATAACAAACAACTTTTTAATACAACACTCGTTTGGTTGATTGATTTGTGTTTGCACAGTAAAAGTTAATAAAAAATTTTCATTATAACTTGTTGTCAAACAAAATTAAAATTTGTTTGGGAAGTATTACGATCGTAATCCCAAGTATACAGTGTGACACTAAAACAAGGATTATATGATGCTTTATTAATAGCTATTAATGTCCATGTCTATTTGCTTTATGAGGAAAAATAGAATGAACGTGTTAAGGAAATATATATGTTAATTGTGCTGCGGAAATGTATTATATTGGTTTTTATTCTTTTTTAAAGTTTTTAAAGATTACCATATACTTTTTTTAGTCCTCATCTACAGTTCATGTTTGGTTAGTTTCCCAAGCATCACGGTTTTTTAGATGCCTCGGAGAAACTGCGATTCGGCTTTAGCCAATTATTATGCACTAATTTGTTTAAAATAGCCGGCAACAGCTGTGGCGATTTTTAGCACATACTGCCGATTAGACTTTTTCGTCGCGGCTATAGCTCGCCGCGGCTATTTTGGCGATTTTCTAATGTCCAAGTTTTGACTGAACAAGCAGCAATTTCATGCAAAATTTATGGAGTTCTTATCCATGTCTACGACCAGCCTTGCGGTTTGCACCATTATCAGTAATTTTCAGTGCAAATCATATTCGGTAGAAGCTAAATCACTTGGAAGAATTTGCTTCAAAGGAAGTTAAACCTGTCGCTACCCACTTTGTATTTATTTTTAACATTTGGAATGGTTTTCGGGCGTTAGGCCCAATTCATGCCTATAGCCGTATGTCCGTTCAGCTGACAAAATTATGAAATAATCGACACTAATAGTGTAGAAGTTCAGATCGTGGCGTGATTATTTCGTAAGTTTGTCGGTTGAAGAGACATAGGGCTGTATCTGTAAGTACATATGAATAGACTGTCCTGTAGGAAGATCCAGTCTTACAATTTAGTTGGTTCTTTAGGACAAAGCTTCGCTACTTTGGCAACGAAGTACCACACAGTAACCAACTGTAAACTTTTTCGCATGTCATGCAATGCAAGAATAATAAAATTTTACAATTCGCAATAACCCATAAACAAGCAAAAATCGGTGAATACAGCCCCAAAACATCCTTTGGAATTTTTTAAACTCTTTGGGTAGTGGAATGCGTGGGTAGTTAGCAAGTTCTGGAAGGGGTGACGTACTAGTTGATTTTAAATGTTATTGAGCTGTTAACTTTTACTTATTAGTTCTGGGTGGAACTTTACTCGTTTATCTCCTAGTTTTTGACACAAAAAGTGTCGCTCAATAATAAAATTTCATTGGTGCTTTGGAAATAAAAAACACACAATTTGTCATTTTTTGGGCCTACAGTAACCCAAGAAACCAACACCAGTACAAACAACAACAAAACTTGGCTGGCTGGCCGCCTGGGCCAGCTTACACACAAAACACAATCACAGACCACACTCGATTTACACAGAAACACATACACACATTTGCCCAAGCGAATACACGTAAGACGTGTAATTCGCTAGGGCAAATCAAATGTAAGGTCCTGTCGCTACTGTGATAGCGACAGGAAAAAGCGTGGCTATAGCCAGACTATGGCTATTTTGGAAATCAAGTAGAGACCCCCTAGAAGTAGCGATTCGGCTATAGCCGCCAATAGCCGTTACAAGTTTACTGTTTGGTCTGAAATAGCCCGGCTATAGCTGCTGCCAGCATTGGCGATTTCTCCAACTTCCAAAACGAAAAATGAAAAATTCAAAATGAAGATGACTTTGTAGTGGAATTGAACCACCAACCTTACGGTTATCAAGCGTACACTCTGTCGCTAAGCCACAGAGTCATATAGAATATTGTCAATATCTGCAGGTTTAGAACGAACGACGAAAACTTGCTCCAATGGGGCACAGTAAAATGTAGGTATATTGAGCAATAATTGAATTATAGAACAAGGTGGACACACCCCGTGGCAAAAATTATTGTTTTACACATAGTGACCATGTTCTTACTTCACCTGTAACTCTGTTAGCATGACACTGAACTGTGTAATTGATCTACTTATATAGATAGTTCATTGATAGGCTTTCAGGTGGCCTGTAGCTCTATAGGAAGGCAGTTGAACTGGTAACCGATTGGTTGGCAGTTCGACTCTGACAGGCCACACAACTTTTTTCAGTGTGTAGCTTTAATGCTAACACCGTTCTAAGCCGGCAATAACCGAGCTTTAGCCGAACACTAACAGCTATTTCCTGTCAAAACACAGCTATAACCCTAATAGCCGATTCTTGAGACGCTGTTTTTCAAACTTCTAAGAACTGGCTATAGCCGGGCTATACCGGCTATTCCTAGTCAAAACGCGGCTATAGCGCTGATAGCCGATTGCCAGCGCGGGCTCATCAATTCTGTGAAATGGCTATAGCCGAGCTATAGCCCGGCTATACCGGCTATTCCTAGTTAAAACGCGGCTATAGCGCTAATAGCCGATTAACAGCGCAGGCTCATCAATTCTGTGAAATGGCTATAGCCGAGCAATAGCCCGGCTATACCGGCTATTCCTAGTGAAAACGCGGCTATAGCGCTAATAGCCGATTGACAGCGCGGGCTTGGCAGATTAGTAGCCAAGTAGCCATGTTGGTTGCTAGTAAAAGTCGTGATACATGGGAATGTGACCTCAAGGTTCCTCATTACACAGGACAGCACCTACATGCACATGTTGTATAGTGCTGGCAACAAGGTAAAAAAGTTTTTAGTTTCCCTTGTTGTGCATTGTGGTTTGTGTTGGCTTGTGCGTTGTGCATCTATATACTAATCAATAATCATCTGATTTTGGATCAGAAAGTTGGTAGTTTGATTCCGCCCTGGAGCTGCATATTTTGCATTCTGCAGCGTTTTAAACTTGATGAGAGAGAAAAAGTTACTTGATGCGTAGTTGATGAGAGAGAAACCTACTCTTCAATTAATTAACGCTAGAAATTTGACCTATCTAATTAACATAGGAATCGGAGATACCGAATCTAATAGTAAACACGCGGCCCCTGGGGGTACCGGCCAAAAGTTTCAACCATTCATGCCGTGTCAAAAATAGAAGCTAGTTACAGCGGGTATTTTTAACAACAATAACACACAGACTTATTTAAAAGATGTGTTATGCTGCAAACCACATGACTCTTGGGTTTCAGACCAGAAAGGCGAGGGCTCGGAGGGCGAATTAGACCGTGCGCCCGAGCCCAAGTGGAATGCAGGATAACAACTGCCGACCGGGGCAAATCGTTCTAACTCACACAAGTTCAGCCCTTCTTAGGTTCGGGGCTTACGCACGAAATCACCACTACAATTAGAAGACTCTCCAGGAATACGAAGGCCCAAAAAAACACAAACAAATATTAAAATAACAGCATTATTTTTTTATAAATTTTATAACAGGGAGAAAACGAGTAAAAACTAACTCAAGGCATAGAACTAACTTAGGGGAGCCTACAGCTAAGTCATTATTTAAAGACAAGAA
Organism: Trissonchulus sp. WLG1_4; assembly: GCA_030248245.1. Taxonomy (NCBI): domain Eukaryota; kingdom Metazoa; phylum Nematoda; class Enoplea; order Enoplida; family Ironidae; genus Trissonchulus; species Trissonchulus sp. WLG1_4. Next base: position 19,622 of record JASANF010017224.1, read on the forward strand.
AAAGAAGTCTTGCATTTTCTTGAAGAAAAAGAAAAAGAAAGAAATTCAAAAAAACTTTTTCACAAGAAAAATAAAAAGAAAGAAAATGAAAGAAATTTTGGACAGCCTAGTTTTTAACTGTCAAAATGTTACCTAACTTAATGGATTAGTAGTCTGGCTTGTTGCTGGGGTTTTCGGGCTTCAAGGTTTTAGTTATAGCTAATTCAAGAACGAAGCTACTAAATATTAGGGGCGAAGTAAACAATATATAGGAGTTCTAATATTAACCTAACAATCGTCACCGCATTTCTAAGACACGTTAAATTACTATATAATTTCGCTGTGTATTATTGAATCATTACATTTACATGTAGTTTTGATGAAATACAAATTTTTCAAACGGTTGCCTCTTTTTTACCCGCCTAGGTTTAAGTGCTTTTTGGCTTTATTAGTTTTTTACAATTATTTCGACTTACGATTTATGTAAAAAACAATTTTGGAATACAAGCATAAAAAATCACGGGCACTAAAACAATTGAAAATACTGAAACAAAATAGATGTACGGGATAAGGGGCAAGCAAAAATAATAAAACACAGCAGGCTGACTAGCCAGACATACTTGCGAAGATAAGTTACATACTAACATAAGGTCAACATAAAATGTAACCTTTGACCTCCAAAAACCCTACACCACAGAGTTTGGTAAGGTAGCAGTGACAATAACAACTTCTAAACTGCTAAGCTTCATCAATCATTACTCTTTCAACGAATCCGACTAAATTTACCAAGAAAACGAAAAAGAAAGAAAACGCAAGAAATTTTAAAAGAAAGAAAATAAAAAGAAAGAAAATTTTCAAGACAAGAAAAGAAAATTGTCTTTAAATAATGACATAGCTGTAGTTCTAGTCCTCAACGGCACACAGTCCTCACTACTTAGCCCCTATTCAAGTTATGTAGGCACCATTCCCCGATTCCGCATTTTTGTCGTGACTAATGAGCCAAACAACACAGAAGGAGAATTAATTTATATCTTCGCGGCCGAATCGAACTGAGGCTAGCTCCCGCGTTAAAAACAATGTTAAATATATAAAACTAATTAAAATATTTAATTTAAATAATAAATTTGAATGCTGTCTTTTAAATATGAAGTGTAATTTTGAAATGTAGAAATATATTTATATTCATGCTCACGTCATAATGTTCGACGTGCGCAAGCCAACACAACACAAACAGCAACATGACTGGCAGCGTGTCAATTAACTCAGAAATACATGAATACAGCTCAGAGCGCTAATCTAGTCACCATTTCAAGTCATTTAAAATCTGATCAAAAGTGCAACGTTGTTGGCTCTCAAACATGAAGATACGAAACTAACGTTATATTTTAAGTAAGCTTTTTTGGATGAAAAAAACCGTCGTCATTTTTACCAAACCGGTCATTCGTCGCACACGCCACTCACCTCCGCAGCTAAACTCTCTTCCAGTACTTTCACTGACCCAAATTTTACCCCTGAGGGTCTAAAAAAAACTAAATTTTAAAGGTTTAAAATTGGGCATTTTGCCTTCTCTATAACTCGGCGTTCGCCCACGTTCTGGGTTCGATTCCTTTCCTTTTCTTCACAACTATCAATCATGCTAACAACACACGCATCCATACTACACCTTACAGACGTTCTAACTTTCCTTATTTCCTCCCTCCTAAGTTTTCCTGTTGCGATCTCTATGCAACAGACAAGTTACTGGCAGAGACAGACAATATAAAGCTAACTGCAAAATTTCGTGCATTTTGGCATCGTCAAGAACAGCGTGGGGCCATTGGGAGCTGAAAACGTTGGTCGAGCTTGCTGTAACGCCGTCATTTGACTGACTGAATCACTGGACTGGTGCTGCTGGAATTAAGGCCCTAGATCATTTAGCATTTGGCAGCTGACTGGCCTTGTCCAGTATTGGATTTAGCGGATTAGATTTAAATTAATTTTGCGAATAGCACCAGCAAAAAAATATTCGGCTGAAATTTTGCCTCACATGTCTTACATGAATTATCTAGAAGTGTGCCAAGTTTTAGCTAATTACGTGAACTTGACGCTGCGTTATTAACGAAATAAAGTTAAATTTGATCCGATAAATTCAATTTTGGTTAAGACCCCTAGTCACTAAACACAAAATAAAACTTCTCAATTTTAAAAAAATACCCTTTTCCGTTCAAAATTTTCCACCATACGGTTACAAAATCGCAATTTTGCTCCCACACGTTTTATTACGTATACAATATTAAAATTTTTTACTTTGTTATTAAAATCATAATCAAACTAGTCAGGTGGCTACAACGGGTTGCCGACAGTGGGTAAAAGACCCTCTATTCTAAGCAAAAAACCTTCTATTCTAAGCAAAGGACCCTCTGTTCGTGTTCAGGAGCTCAAATTCCCCCTAGAACCATCAAAATCTCAATTTTAAAAAATTGACCCCTGAGGACCCCCTAGGGGGTGGGTACCCCGAGGGGGTCATAGAAGGGTCCAGGCGGGTCCTAGGTAAAAATGGACCTCGGATTCGTGTTCAAGGGTCCAAATTACCCTTACAACCATCAAAATCTGAATTTCGAAAATTTGACCCCTGAGGACCCCCTCATTCTGAGGGTCACGTGACCCAGCTCCCTGAAGGATCACGGGGTCACCAAGGTGGGCGGCACAATCACTCCAGGGGGGACCCTTCCACCAAAGTTTGGTCAATATCCATAAAGTATTTCATACGAAAAAGTTGGAACATAAGAAACCAAAGGATTAATAGTATTAATAATTAATAATTAATAATATTTACAATATATTTACAATATATTTACAAGATATTTACCTTACTATACTATATAAACTTTCTTGCTAAAAAATATTTACGATAATAACTCAGGATCGGCTCAACCTAGAAACGTCAATGTTACGTTATCAGATAGCCGACAGCGAGGCCAAAAATTTTTCTATTCAAAATCAGTTCGTAAAATAAACCGCTTAACCGCTAAACCAGTTCGAAAAAATAAAAAATTTCCGTACTGACATTTTTGGGCTCGAACATCTACTACGATGAATGTAAGGTGATACTATAGTGTCATGTAATTCGCAAATATTCAGACCGTCATAACTTGCCTCAACGTTAACGTAAAGACATAAAATTGACGCCTTTCAAGTCAGAAAAGCGGGCGCTTTTGAATGATACCTTACTTGACGTATACCATTTACGCTTAAACGTTTAAATTTCCAACTCTAAATTATGACGCAAGCTTAACGTCAAGTTAAAGGCCATGTCGCCCATCATTTGAAAGCTCTAACAATTTTCTCTCAAATGACGTTAAAATTATTATTCTCCCACTACCGTATCAAAAGTTATGGCCCCCGAAAGATTTCATAAAAGGGGCTGATTGTACTACAGACACCAATGGGTGATCAAATCCCAAAACAATTGAATTTAGGCAAAAAATTTAAATTTTTCTGCGTATTTTTTTAATTAATGTAACATAAATAGACTTAACTTAGATATATACGACATGGTCGAACTAGTCTAAACTAGACGCACCAGACTTGTTACAATATATTTACAATATATTTACAATATATTTACAATATATTTACAATATATTTACAATATATTTACAATATATTTACAATATATTTATATTAACCTAATAATAATGATAATGATAATAAGCAGGTTTCGTCGTCGCAGTGATCTCAGAAAACCCTGGCGTATGATATTTTCACCATTCCTATGGCTGATAAAACAGCATAAACCAAGTTACAGCGGTTTTGTCCGGGAACCAAGGTCAGTACTACGTCAACAGCAGATCATGTGACCCCTCATTTTGAAGCGCATTGTCTCACCCATTTGAATGGTGAAATTCCCAAGTGGCTTCGACCCCCATAATAAAAGTTATGAGGATTTTAAGGTTTTCGCACCATACAACACTTTTGTCATAATTAAATCGTAATTACTAAATTACGAAATGTGTTTTTTTCCTAATGTCCTTTAAGGCGCCATAACTGGCCTTTAAAAACTCGGACAGACTAACGAACATCATCATTGGATTGCTGACATGACTACATAGCGCTTCAGGTTACCCCGAAATATAAATCTCAGGGTATGCTCACGTGACAAGGTCATGTGACCCCTCATTTGAAAGCGCTCCTTAAATCAAAGCGATTGATGTAAGTGTCATGTTTGTACGTCATTTGTATCGTCCGTTAGACGTCTTTTAAACTTGACCCTTCGTGACTAACTATAATCAGCCCATGTTAGATGAAATCTCTTTACATGTAAATTTTAACTAATTTTTTTTAAAAATCAGTAAGATTAACATTCTAATGCCATGAAATTTATGTATGTTGTCGAATTAATCTAAACTAGACGCACTAGTCTTGTAATAATAATTATTATTATTAACATTAATAATAATAACAGACATTTCAGATACAAAAGGGTTGCCTTTGCTTCGCAAGTGTTCGGCCACCCAACAAATTTCAAACCAAAATGAAAAAAGAAGAATAGACTCAACTAAACCAAAAATTAACTCAAACTCAATACCTAGTGTTTTAGTAAAAACTCAATGCATTAGATCAAAAATATCGGCCCAACAAGATAAAAATTAGTAATTCAATTTAGATCGCAACAAGAACCCCCTGGTACTGTTCTCGTGTTGTTTTATTACGCGGCCCCCTCAGGGGCCGCGTATATACTATATTCAGATTCTCTAATTCCTAAATCCATCTTGGGTAGGTCAAATTTCCAGTGTCAATTAACACTGGAAGGGCAAGTAGGTCAATCTTGCTAAGGAAAAGACGTGGAGATGACGGACAGGAGCTGTAACCACGCAGAATTGCAAAAGTTGCGAACCGGTGGGGTATTAAACACCCTAACTTCTGATTTGATATCAAATACTCAATAATGCTTAACGCACTACCACCTGAGCCAACCAGCCTTGCTTATATTTGCAGTTTCTCAGATCTTTGTTAATTTGATGCCATAGCTGAAGATTATTAAGGCTGTTTAGTGAATAAATAATGAATTCTTTTTCGGCTCGGCTATTTTTACTTAAAATAAAATAAAATTTATACTTTCGATGAAACACAAGTCGACTACAATTACCTACCTACCTGTACCGCATGAACAGTACACTGAGAGATCTTGTGTTTCACTGGTGCATATTATTATCTAAATTTTTCAAAATGGCAATGTGGCTCGTTGGTCTAGTGGCTTGATGCTCGCTTTGGATGCGAGAGATCCAGGGTTCGACTCCCGGCGAGTCCATTTTTTATTTTTTCTAAATCAACTATTTGCAAAAAAAGTTTAACTTAGGATCTTTTTTTCCTAGGAACTCGCAAAAGTCTATTTTTGAACTTTTAAACCTCTTTAATCCTTTTTTTCAGAGTGTTAATTTTTACCCAATATCAATTTTTTATTAAAGAAATTATTTAGTAGAAATATTGTCCTACGGCCCGTCTCCGCGTTGTTTAAGAACTAAATTTGTATTGTAAAAAATTATAAGTATCAAATTTACATTACATGGTTTTTGAATTCAAGTTAATTGTGGTGTTTTGACTTCACATTAAGTTATAGTCTGAATTTCGACTTAATTAAATTGAACGCGTAACTTTTTTAATTCTCCGTATATACGTTTGTATAAATGTTGCTTGCTTGCTGAAGTCGTGGAAATAAAATCACTGAAATGATTTATACTCACAACTCTGCATTCACTATTTTAACTTTTATCGAAATGTGAGTATGACACTTTTGTTTGCTATTTTGTCATATTTTGACTTTTGTGTTTATAGTTCACCAGTAGGGCTTTGGAACAACTCAGCAGTATATGTGTGCAGAAATTAGGTTTGAAAATCACAAATCCACAAATAATGGCCGCGTTTAATTTTTCCTTTGGAATATTGACACTCAGTTCTCACAATGTAACCACTTCTCACTCAACAGAAGAGCTTGTTTAGTTAATGTTTGCACCTACACGTTTAAACCGATAAAAACCTACACATAAGTCTCACATAAACAGTCACAGTGAACTTTTTTTCGGACATTTAGGGTAGAAATTCAGATGAATGTTTAGTAACTGATCAACGTAATTAATTAAATAACGCTAATGGCCGTTTGAAGTTACTTATCTGGATCATATGTTGAAAATGAGAATTAGGACTTATGTGTTGAATAGAAAGAGGAGGCCCCAATTTAGAAAGAATGAAAGAAATGGGGGCGCCGGGAATCGAACCCGGGCCGCCTGCTTCGAAGTCAAGCATGCTAATCACTACACCACAGCCCCCGAGTCTCATAGGCCCTAATTCTCATTTACAACATATGAGACTTGGGGGCTGTGATGTAGTGATAGCATTCTTATCTTCGAAGCAAGCTGCCCGAGTTCGATTCCCGGCGCCTCCATTTCGTATTTTTTTGCTAAATTAGGGCCTCCTTTTTCTGCTCAACACACGATTCCTAAAAGTTGCTTATGTTTGTGCATGTGAGTGTGCTGATTAAATCTTTGTATTTTTAGACAATTATGAAAAGATAT
>JASANF010017226.1:0-20147 GCA_030248245.1 Trissonchulus sp. WLG1_4
CCGTACAAAGGTCAAAAGCTTGGGTCATTTCGAAGAGTCGGAGAAAATGTCCAGGTTTAGTCAGTCTGCAACTATTCTTCCGACCACAGCGGTCGGTTCTACGAGCCCAAAATGGTGACGTCTACGTTTTCTATCTCTGTCTACTCAAACAGTTATTGATCTAGAGCTGTATACCATCCCCTCCCAGCCTGTCTCCACCCTGTCTCCTAACCCTTTTACGCTGCCATAGCCCGAATTATTGCTCCCATGGACGGTCTTCAAAGCCACAACGAGCGCCAACAATTGGACAAAGATGAAGACAACCAAAGCTAAGTTTTAAAATTTTATTTGACAGTACCAAGTATGCATAAAACTAGGTATATACATGTAAAATACATAAAAATGCTGAATTTTGAAAAATCTCTTCAATTGTTTTTGACACTTCTTTGTACCAAAACAACACTAATTTAAAACTTTTAAAATATCTGTTTCTCGTTAAAAACCGATTGCCGATAACAAAAAAACGAAAAAATACTGAGCAACATATATATTTGAGCAAAATATATATAAAGTACTTTACAGTTTCTACAGAATTAAAGCTGTGCATTAAGTTTGACATATTTATGTACAGTACACAAATTTTTTCTCGTTTTAACTTGAAAAAACTAATAAACCCAAATAAAAGCCGTGCTATTTCTTTAAATAGCTCTTCAAGGTTTTACTGTAACTAAGAACTTGCCAAAAATTTTCCTGATTTTGAGATTTATAGCATAAATTTGACGGTTACTTTTTTGAGGATATAAAAAGGGCTTTGAACTGCGCTGCTGCCATGGTTAAAAGTAACGACAATGTCTTTCTTGTAAGTCGTACATTTGTTAACTACGCCATTGATTTCGACCTGGACGAAATCTAAGACTAGCAATCCCTGAAATTTTCTATGCCGTTTTCACACAGTTAGACGCAGCTAGATATGTAAATTTGTTTTTCGGCTTTAAATCATGTGTAATCACTACATTGATAGCTTTAAGTCAAATCTTCTTCATTATAAATAAAATAGCAATCCACCCGCACTCCGTTACGTAAAGTCCGTAATTTCTCAACAACGTAAATAAACCAATCGTTGTTTTTCCAACTAAATATTTAGGTTTTTGCGACTTTAAAGTAACCACTTCTAAAGAGTCAAATACAGCTACTAAAACTAGCGCAAAAATTGGTTTAAAATAAAAAATTAAAAAACTCAAAACACCCCACACGCAATACAGCAAGCAAGCAAGCACGCACGACAGCAAATACATACAAAACTTATAAGTCCGTTGAGTCTGGTAGCTGCCGCTGCTAGGTGACGAGATCGAGACCGTTCAAAGCGAGCCCGCCATACCCTTCGAGCGCTAAACAAAACGAGATCTAAGGTGATATCGTGGGGAGCAACAGCACAAAGCTTCCAACCGATCAGCCCTTTTTGCGCCTGAAATTAGTATAATTTCAAGCAGTGGGAAGACAACCAGACACACAAAGTATGCGCAATTTAAGTAAAACTTTAAACTTGATCTAGCAACATAGGTATAATTAGGTAGAAAACAGGCATTCATAATTTTCGTTTTTAAAACTCTCACCGCTCTGCTCGACGCTGTTCCTCAGCAGAAAAGCATCCTTCCGCTTGCGCACAACTCGTACACGCCAAACACACAGACCGATAGCCAAACACAGCACCGCCACGCCAAAAATCACGCCAGCAATGGCACCCGAGCTTGTCACCCTCTGTTTGGCACTAAACAAACAAAAATTAAAATATTGACAGTCTATTTACATCTATTTAATATCTATATTTTATATAGACATTTATATATAGATATGTTCCATTTGTGACCCATTTACATGCATGTATGTGTCTAGTAGCAGTCACTCTTTGTATCCTCAATCACACTTTTGTCCAGTAAGTACAACTACGTACACTCAGACAAACGTTTTACCTTAAAAGTAGCAATGCTAAATTTGAAAATTACGTATTCTCACCACACAGTCGGTCCACTCCGGTTACATCCAGTAATTTTGAAACGGCAAAAGTCGGCATCCTGCAAGCATTTGCAAAAGTCCGGATCGATCACAGCTTGAATCTTCTCCAGCTTCGGCATAGTAGTAAAACCGGTAGTGCAAATGCCGGATCAGACCACTAGAAGCCGTTTCGCACCACACATCCGGTAAAAACGCTTGGGCCGCGGCAAACCATCGCTTTGTCTTGGCATTCACATTCCGCCGACCCAACTGAGACCTAAAAAAACATTCCCTTGTTCCAGGGAATTCGAATGCGTCCATTGCAAGAAAATGTTTGGATCGATGTCAAAAATGCGACGCCACATTCAACGCGTGCATGTCAACAAAAACGACTATCCATGCCCCTACTGTTCCTTTACTTCTCGGTACAAGCATGCGGTCAAACGTCACATCGACAAGTTTCACGGTAACCCCACAGTACCAAACGATACAAGGTCAGTCCACATCTGCCAGTATGCGACCCAGCTCACGTTCAGAGAGCCAAACGAGTGAGCAAAACGATAATTCCGAACAATTTTACGATGTTTTACATGACAAATGGCGTCGCAACAAACGCTTTGGCGTTGATGAGCGTGAGCTGCGCGTTCAAATGTCTCAAAAAGGAATTGAAACAGCAAAAAAAGGTCATCTTTTAGATGTTATGCGATCAATATTTGCTGACGTGACCTCAACTACGCTGCAGGACCGAACATGCTATGTGCAAGCCTGTGTACTGTCGGACAGTCTAAATTTTCCCATCAACACCCCGTTGATGCCAGGCAGTGAATTTACACCTGACGCCATACTGAAAAAAATTGAGGATATGATGGGCTCTAATGACGATTTTGGAGCTGAGGAACCAGTTTCTATCAGTATACGTAGAGTAAACTACCCTGTCGGTGCCGGCAGATTGAAGCCCAGCCATGCTACAAACGTTAAAGAGTTTATTCGCCGAAAGAGGTCACTTTGGGACCCTAAAAACGCCGGACACTGCTGTTTTTTATTATGCGTAGCAGCTGCACTTTTGCGCAAAAATTGCAATCAGCCGCTTTCAAAATGTAGTTGGTGGAAAAAGCCCCGCGACAGTCTGTTACTGAAACAGCGAGCTCGCATAATATCTAACGAGATAGGTATTAGTTTAAGTACAAAAGCTGGTCCTGACGAATGGCAGACTACGTCAGAATATTTACTCAGAAAGCATGGCGTACAATTATTAATTGTTGAAGCAGCGGCAGGGAATAGCGTAACTTTTTCAGCCCCAATGAGCTCTGAAAAAGTGTATTTATACCTACATAATGGACATTTTTGCCTAATCACCAGCATAACTAAATTTCTTTGCAAACGGAGAATATGCCCCGACTGCGGATTGGTTTATGTTCATCGGCATAGATGTGTATCTACATGTAGTAATTGCAAATCACGAGAATGCATGCTTCATCCTGCAGACCCATTAACTTGTTCTGACTGTAACGTGATTCTTAAGAATAAGCAATGCTTTGACTTGCATGTAATTAATGGTTTGTGTGATCAGTTCAATAAGTGTAAATTTTGCCGTAAACGTGTACCCCGGGAGGAAGGAGAAAAAAAGCATTTATGCGGGGTGAAAAAATGCAGTAATTGTTCACGCTTTGTATCCCACAGCCACTTATGTTTTGTGCAACCACCTCAACCGCAATTAAACCAAACTAAAGACTACAAATGCGCCTTTTATGATGTCGAGACCTATACGGATAAGGACAATATTTTGCACATTTATCTAATTATGTGTCAGATAAGCTGCACTCATGCTGACATGGTAAATGCTTATGGTAACTGTCAAAACTGTTCGTCGGGAGAGTACAATTTTTGGGGTCAAAACGCACAACAAGACTTTTGCGACTGGATTCTGAAAGTCAAACCTGACTTAGTGTTTGCTCATAATGGGGGAAAATTCGATCATTGGTTCATTTTAAAGGAATTTGTTTCTCGTGGGTTAACTCCAAAAGTCCTTTGTAATGGCACACAAATCATCGTAATGGAAATAGAAAATATCAAGTTTAAGGACTCGTATTTATTTCTACCCTGTGCCTTGGCAAAACTGCCTAACATGTTTGACATCACCGAAACGTCTAAGGTGAGCCATTACGTGAGACATTTTCTCTTGAGTATAAGTTTAGGTAAACTTACCAGACCAATCAAAACCACCAACGCAAACAGCTTAGCAGAACTCATTCTTGCGATCTTCGGGACAAAATTAATCTGAAACAAGTGTGTACTTCAGGGCTACTTCCCCTACACGTTTGCTAATGATCCGTCCAATTGGGAGTACAACGGGACGTGGCCGGATGCCAAATTCTATGATCTACGCCAATTCCGTGCAACTACAGACCGCCAGAAGTTCCTAGAATGGCACCAGCAACAACAGGGCCATACATTCAACTTTAAGCAGCAAGCAATAGCGTAAGATCTTCAGTCATGTACAGTATTTATGTTTTGTATTGCTAGATTTGACTGCACAGAAACAGCTAATTAGCAGTTGCTATAAACTATCAAAATCTAGCACACACATAATATACTGCATTCAAACTGGTACCTACATTCTAGTATATCTTAAATTTGTGCATTACATACATACTTATATGTATTTTAGATACTGTTCAAGTGATGTGACAATACTGCGTCAATCCCTAGCTACTTTCCGCCAAATATGTATGACTAAGTCTCTGATTGACCCTCTTTTTCACGCGGTTACATTATCTCATATGTGCTCTCTGATTTATCGTGCTTATAAAATGCCATTAAATACTATTGCCTTGACACCACCCAAGGGTTATTCAGATGCGAAAAAGTACAATTCCCTGACAGCTATCAAATATCTAGAATATTACGAAACTCTGCATAATGTTCAAGTCACACATGCCGGCAACACAAGTCGGGAGATTATCATTGCCGGTTTACCTGTGGATGGCGTGATTGAATCTCAGAACAAAGTCATCAGCGTTCTGGGCTGCTATTATCACTCGTAAGTAGTATGTGAAAAGGTTGTTTAGTATGTTTATAAACTGAAAATATGTTGTTAATACCAAAGTTTATCTATAAAAATTAACTTTTAAAGTTGAACGACCTACATTCACATAATGCTCACGATACGTACGTACTCAAGCGAGTGTGTTCTTGTTTAGGTGTCCTACGTGTTACCCCAATCAGATGACTCTTCATCCCCATATTCGACGCCCTCATCAGGATGTCTATTTGGATACCTTAACTAAGCATAAGAGAGTAGAGCACTGTGGATACAATGTAGAACTAGTTTGGGAGCACGAGATTAAGGATATGTTGAAAAATGACCAAAATTTTTCTACCTTTTGGAATACAGACAAATTCTGGCTATTCTATAAGGATCCTATTAAACCTCGTTCTGCCTTGTATGGTGGACGGACGTCACCTAGTCGGTTACTAGTCGAACTCACACCGCACCAAATTGAAATAGGATGGTCAATTCTATACATGGACGTAACAAGTTTATACCCGTATGTAATGAAGGGCAATGATCTTAATGGGGGAACATTTGAGTACCCTCAAGGCCATCCTAAAGTAATTTTGCCCAAAGATCTTCCACAAGGATCCAATTTTACACCGGCAATGTGCGATAAATTCTTTGGAATCATCAAAGCCAGTGTATACCCTCCGCAAAACCTTCTTTTTCCTGTTCTACCTATAAAGTTAGTTTTGGTAACGCATGATCATACAAATGTTTTAAAATATAAGCGCTATGTCGATTTAAAACCACTAATATATTTCATTGATATTTACTGTAACGTAACTGTATTTACTGTATTTACGCGAAATAGTATTTGGCTTTGCAACACTTATAAAATAGCTGTGCATTTACTAGCTTTTTTTTTGAACTTTAGAATTGATGGAAAACTAATCTTTACGCTGTGCTACAAATGCGCCTGCGAAAAGTTGCAAATAACATGTCAGCATTCTGACGATGAGCGCTGTATAAACGGGGTTTGGACCTCCTGCGAGCTTAGCGATGCACTGAAGTTGGGCTATCGAGTTCGCAACATCTACGAATGCTGGAACTACAAATCGAATAACCAACTTTTTGCCAAATACATCGACGATGTGATGCAGCAAAAAATAGAAGCTTCGGGTACTTACAGTAATCATTATGATCCGCCTGTTAGTAGCTACTGTCTAGTATTAGTCGGTTAAGCAATCCTGTTTATTGTTTGTTAGATAATCTATTTACTGATTAGTAAGTGATAGGTTCACCTACTTTGAGTAGACTCTTAAAATACAGGTATCCAAAGGTTACACCAATAGTTTTTATTTACAGGATACCCTCCAGAAACGCACTGTGATCCACAAAAGTGTGCAAAAAAGTGTGATCAGTGTCAAACATGCGTTTCCCGGCAGCAAAAATACGTGGCGGATTGCCATTCTCAAGGCATTGCACTCGATCCACAGAACATTCAGTACAATCCTGGCAGAAGAGCGATTGCGAAGCTTCAAGCCAATAGCTTATGGTGAATTTGAATATTTTTAATGTTAAAATTACACAGATATATAAAGCATTACCATTTGACTAGAACTATAAAATTTACGCAAAATCACTTTTAGATACCACAAATTTACTCTACTACTTCAGGGGGAAAATGGCACAAGCCGACAACAAAACCAAGACGGTGTACATCAGCGAGCCCAGCCGTCTTCACAAACTAATTCGAAGTAATACCGTCCAAGTGCGCAGCCTCAATCTACTCAACGAGTCGCTACTACTGTGCTCGTACGTCGACGATCCAGAGTCTCTACAGATCACCCACCCATTTTCCTCTCCAATATGTGCCTGCTTTGTGACGTCCCACGCGCGACGAGTCCTAGGACGGGAACTACAACTACTACAGAACCGCGTTTGCTACTACGATACAGGTCTGTATAGCTGATCGCACTTATGTCCAAAAGCTATGTTTTTACACTCTAAAAACTTAGCTTTTAAACATAAGTGTGTATATTGTTTCAGATAGCATTCTATTTATCCACAAAGATGGTCTTTACAAGCCGGTTGAAGGTGGCCAGCTTGGCCAATGGAAAGACGAAACCGAAGGGGACAAAATAACCAAATTCGTCTCCACCGGCAGCAAATCTTACGCATTCGTGACCTTAAGTGGCAAAACTGAGCTGAAACTTAAAGGAATTTCAATGAAAATGGACGCTAAAGAAATTATAGACTTTAACTGCATCAAAAGCGTTCTAATTGAAGATGATCTTGACAATGTGTACAATAATATTACCGACGAAACAACCAAAGTCCGCTTGAAAAATCTAGCATCAAACCTGCCCCCAGGCAAAGTTGTAGTCCCCGCTGAAATTTTCACTCGTTCTCAACAAACATGCAATGTTGGCCTTGCAAAAGGACGGTGCAAAGTTTTTAAGCGGACTTTCGACAAGCGTATAGTGTATGATAACTATAAAACAGTACCGTTTGGGTGGAAATTTTAGTAAAATTTATGCTCGGAATTCAGGTGTTTGAAATTAAAAGTGTCTGACTTGTTGATTTATGAATCAGTCAAAAATATCTATATACCTAACACCATCTGATGTTTAGAATATCTCAGTTGTCTTGTTTTTGCCAAGTACATTGTTTCTTGCAGATAATCTTAAAATTACTACGATCTAGCAAATACAGTATTATTAAAGTTGTAAAAATGTTTTTGTTTCTGTTTCACTATGTTCACTCGTGACATTCCCAGCCAACACAACGAAGACGGTATGGACGGAGAAGAGGGCATACAGGACATCTCTCCGCTGCAAGAAGAAGACAGCAGCAGCGAGTCTGGTAAGAGTTACATAAGCAACAACATGTTATAGCTATACATAGTGTCTAAACATAAAAACACCGCTTATTGAATTGACTGTTTTGAATGCATATGTTGTTGTGTTTACAGGCGACTCGTTGCCAACCACCGTGGACATCACATCCGATCCGGAGTTAGAAGAAAATGCTGACACTGATTCTGAAAATGGTAAGCTAACATTTGGAACCTTAAAATATAGTATTCTGCGTGCTCTTACGTCGCTATTGTACTAATCCTTTTTTGCAAATTGGTGTTTATATACAACGGTCGAAACGTATCATACAATTATCTATTAATATCAAACTACTAGTATCTTTTTATACTCTTACAGACGACATGGACGCGGAGGACGGTTCAAACACGGACATGGACATTACCGATGAGTCGGAGGAGGATTCCGACGACGAAATGGTTCAAGAGACACCAATTTTGGAACAGGTCGTCTCCACTCAAGCCATGCCCATGGAAATGCCCATGGAGACTTCTGAAGGTTGGCTAAGCATGCACTTGAAATCTGCACGACGGATCTTGACCTTCTGAGCTCATTGCGATCAGCAGGAAGTTTAGAAAAATACAAGGTTTGCAACACTTGCAACACCATGCTTCAAACTTTTCATTATCAGCCACGTGGCTGACAAAACACACATTTTGCAATGTGTGTGTACTGTGTACTAGCCCTATGTGCAAGTACTGTGTAAACACAGGCAATAAAGTTAACATAGTAGGGTGCAATACAATCTGGTTTACAGAAAGTTCTGTGGCGGAAAACATCGTGGACCGTATCCAACGAAGTTGCCTAACATGTGGCACAGGCGACCAGCACACACAATCATGCCTAGACGGAGGTTTTCTTGATCACTTTCAAGCCGCCTGCGCAGACGAAATGTGCGAGGGCGAGTGGATATGCGAAAATTCTTTTACGCAATTTGCCACAAATGTCCGCAACTATGTCGCTGGATTTCGCGACATTAACGGACTTTACTCTTGCTAATTGTACTTTTCATCAGAAAATTCTTTCGAACTTTTTCGTTAACATGACAATCATGTCCATGCTATGATTTCAGTAAATTTTGCACATAATTTTGGCGCAGACTCCTGAAATAAATTTTGGTTAAACGAGGTAAATTTAATGGTGTCATAATCACTTATATACCTTATAATCCAGGAATGACTTGGATATACTTAGATCATGCGAAATGTTGAAATTGGGTCGGGTGGTGGGTCAGTCAAAAACACCAATAGTCCAGTTTCACATCTGCATTTTTTGTTGCAGAATGTCAAATCGCACAATTCCTACTGATTTAAAATCAGCCACCTGCTGTCGTCATTGCGGGCCTAATAGTCGCGGCACGTGGCACAACATTCTCTATTTTTCAAAAAATGAACTGCTGCGACACATGAAGTATCGCCATCCAGAAAAATTAAACCTCACGTGCTGCGTCTGTTTGGCAAACATTTTGCCGGGGACTTGGTGCGGCCTAAAATGCAATCACGACGTATGCCGCGACTGTCTGACCGAATGGTCAACCAGAAACGTGTCTTGCCCTTACTGTAGGCAAGAGATTCGCATTGAGACTGATCGGCTTTGCCCCTATGCATCCATACAGTTTGCACGACTAAAACGGGCTTTACGACAGTACTCGACCTACATAGACGAGCTGCTCTACAGATCAGTCGAATACGAGAGTTATCAATAACCTAACAATTGCATTGTTTTTGTCTAGATAACGATGCAATCCTGTGCAGTAGTGGAAGCTACTGAAACTTTTCTATCCAAGATTCATGCAGATTTATATTGCTGTCTTATCTGTGGCCCTGATCATGGCGATAAAATTTATAAGTCAGAAGAAAAGCTAAAAAGTCATGTCATGCATTCTCATCCGACATCCATTCCTGTTTTTTGTCTGTTTTGCACTGAACCTCTAGCAGCCGGGGACAGTCCCCAAACTGAGTGTGGTCACGAAGACATACACGAATCCTGCCTAACCACATGGATTAGCTTTCACAACAACTGTCCTAATGCTAGTTGCAGAAAGGCGGTTCGCTTCCTGTCAACTAAACGTCATGAGGACTATAGCACATACATTTTTCGCAAGATGAGCTGCCATTTTCTAGCCAACATTTATCCATTTTTGCATCATTGTCTAGACGAATTTCCTGCAGTGTAATGCATGTTTGTACTATACTGTAATGTTTAATTTGCTATAACTGTTACATATATTTGTGTATTATGTATGTAAATTATGAAAAATACAAAACGCAAAAAAGTCAATTTTCTAATACAGAAAATGAAAAAACAAATTTCTAATACAGAAAATGAAAAAACAAAAAAAAAACATAAATAATGCGTTAGTTTTGCACTTTGTTATGTGATTGGATGTTGTATTTGTACATGAACAGGGACTTAAAAATTCCATTACAGTAACATTTTAAAACTAAAAACTTACATGCATTTCTGAACCATCAAATTAGAACAAGTTTGAAAATAAGTTTGAAACTATCAATAAGCGCGCCATTAATAGTTTTTTTAGGTTAACCATGGTAATGATATAGCGGGCGCCACCGCAATTTCAACAGGTTGCTCACCTAAAATTTCTGTCTCTTCTAACAAAACATTCCGTTTGCAAATTCTGTATCAATTTACAAAAACTTCGTAACGATTTATTCGATTTTCATCAAGTTTCTAAGAGTTCATACCCTCATGGGAAAGTGAAAACTTTCCTTTGAGCAATCGTTCGCTGAGATTGGGGTGTGGGGGTGAAACGCTTACTTTCATTCGAGCTGAAAAGTATGTAGTGATAAAATCCCTGCGGGATTGCTGAGTTTGTTTCGCTTGCTCGGTTAGTAAGTGCGTAAGGTACCTGCGCGACTTGGTGCTCCTGCACGTGTAAACGTATAGATTATAAATTTTAAAATCACATTTTCTGTACAAAAAACCCACCTTGTACAGGACATGGCGATATATTTATTTTGATACGTTTACATGACCGAGCCTTACGTAGCCCGCTACGTCATTACCTATTTTCTATATGTTTCAGATTTTCATTTTTAAATACTTACTAAGCATGTCGATGGTTGGATATTTTGCCACCAAACCCGAGCTGAGCCGCCTGCTGGGCAGCCACGTCAGCCGGTTGCTGTCACCGGTTGACGCGGTCAACATGGTGGCCAAAAAATTCTCAGCACCTTTACCCACCTTCATGACGGAAGGCGGACGAGCCAGCCTGTCCTGGGGGACCTACAGGACGGAAGGTAGACAACTTTCCGTTGACTGTCCAATAAGTTACTTTGTGTGTAACGCTAGAATTGTGTGCTGCATTACTAATATCAGATACTGAGTGCTTACATTACTGATGTCTGAGTGGTATGTCTAATACTAAAATTATGTGTTATCACTATTTACTCCAACAAAATGTATTTAGTATAACAACTTGTGTTCATTTTAGCGGTGGGCGCTGATCGGCGCACCGCCAAAGAAATGTGCGCCTATTTCCTCCTGGCCGCCTTGGAGGAGGTCCTGGTGGATCCGAGTTGGACACCTAGCGGTATACGAGATGTAAGAAAACCCAAATAATTATATATATTTTTGCTATGAATACGTATGTTTTGAACAGAAAATCTAGTTAGAATTTGACAACTTCTGTGATGTAGCCATAAAAAAACTCGACTCTGAGAAAATACACAAAAACAGTTTTAATTTATACCGTAAAAATTGTTTCTTTATACTTTAGGTGTACGGAGTGCCGGTGCACCTGGGCACGTCTGCCCGTGACATTTTGTACAGGGCCGAAGCCCTTGGCGTAATTCCAGCCGTCACGGCTACCAAACGAGACGGAGATGTCACGCTGACCTTCCACTTGGAAGGAGATCTGGAGCCAATGACGATTACGGGTAAGAGACTTAATGAAGTAAAATTAGCTACTGATCAATCTCTGCTACTAACATCTGCTTTTTCATAGTAGTCATTACTGTAATTCCACTGTAAACTGTGCGAAAACCACTATAAGACTATAAGTTCTAGGTTTCTAATCTCAAGATAGTCTATAAAAAACGATCTAATTTTAATAACTTCGACTATGCACTGTTGATTTTAGCTAGCGGCGATTCGAACAATGCAGCCATGGCCGATGCCTACCGCCAAGTCCCGGCGTGTCGAATCCGGGCGGCAATGATTCGCAAAATCGATCAGGATATCCGGCCTGTGGCGTGAGACGCCAACGATACCCTCGAGTCGCAGCAACTGTTGCATGTAGACTATTACATGTAGACCGTGTGGAAATGTATATAGTACATGTATGCTGCTGATTAGTATGTAAAATGGATAGATTGCGAAATACAGTAGGGACAATTAGAAACTCGGTTTGAACTAATTTCTAGTACTTTAAGTAAGATATCTATCCAATTTACATACGTCAGTACTATTGAATTTATGTGTAAAGTATGTTGCTAAAATCCTGATTAAGCATTTAAAACCTATCTGACTTAACAAGCAAACAAGTCGCGTACACCAATTCAAAAAAACTTAATCAGGACCCTGTGCATAATTTTTGTTATCTTAAATTTACAATACCTTTATTCTTTTCACCCATAGTTTTCAGCATTTTTACAGGTGTGCAAACTGTACATACATTTATACTAAGTGAATTTGATTTTCACTGAGTCTTAATAAGCTCAACAACCAGTTTACTTACAAGGATGGCTAGTTGCCTTCAGTGAATAAAAATTGCTAAATTGAGCATAAAGACCTATATTTTTCAGTATTAACAGCATGTATTCTGTTATCTTATACCGTATGCTTATAACCGTTATACTCGGTAAAATAACCATCATGTCTACAGTCTTGGTTTAGACGTCTAAGTATACTTTAGAAATCTACTACACCGTATTAGATTCACAAGATGAGGCGCCAAGTTTATTATATGGATACATTCACATCTAAACAAACACATACACATACCACAACATACGCACACACAAACACTTACTCTTAATAAATAGTATTCCAATTTTTCGCCACAGCACTTCGTATGCTTACAATACTCTCTGGAACTCCAGATTTTTGCATGAGTCTAATGAAGTCTTCAGCATCTAAAGGTTTCTGCACCTTTAAATGTTTAGGTAGCAACGAAAATCGCAAGTTGTCAATTAAGTGACCCCCTACTGCTCCATCAGGATACACGACCCTGTTTGAGTCGGGTTCTAATTCCAAACCAGCTTTTTCCAAGTAATGTAAGACCACCCGAGCTTTAGACCTTATAGTTTTCGGTAAAAGTTCAATAACAGTATCAAATTTGTCTGACGAAGTTAAATTCTTAGAAATATCATTTGGTACATCTACCACGGTGGGGGGCGCTGAAACTTGAGAATTTGCAGATTTCAGTTTAGCCTCCATGTCACGGTAATTCTTGACCCATGCTTCAGGAACTAGTTGCATCCTTTCAGCCATGTAATCGTATACCGTAATCGGCTAGTAGAAAAGATAAATAAGGCGAATTTTTGAAAAGTCTACGTTTTTCCTCGAGGGATATCGTAACAGAGGCAAATGTCTTAAGCTGACGTTTATATGGGCGAAGGGTAGTAATCTGAGCAGCAGTTAACTGAATTTTTTCGTTGTACAATAAGTTATAAGCAACTTCACTTAGCGACTTTACAACGTTATCATCTAAATGTCTTGGTGATTTCCCTGAAGAATTAAAGAGTTGCTGCAGAATAGGAATACTATGTGACCAGTAGGATGCCATACACACACACAGACAAAAAACGTTGCGTTACTGCCTTATGAACCAGACACACTATGATTTCAAAATCTGCTTTCTCATAAATCATGGCTGCAAACACGAAATCTTCTTCGAAACTCGGACTATAAGGCATTAACAGCTGTCTAGTCAACAAAACAGTTTGGAATGCAAACTGCTTTGTTGACTAGCTTATATACACCTATTCATACATATAACTTTATACATATATACATACATACACCCATACATACATATACACACTTATATTTACAAGCATTCATTCATTCAGAATCATCATAGCCCTAAAGAGGACTGTTGGGATAGAAGTTTAGGCGGGGATAACATCCACTGCCGTTTTGTGTTGAAGTCTAGAGCACTCCCGTTGGGACTACCTAGACAACAATATCAATGCCTTCCTGGCTCTTTAAATACAAGCTAACGTTACCTAATTCTACGATTCTGATTGGATGAGACACAAGCATACGTAGTATAGTCAACATTTTCCTAGTCAAGTGCTAGTAACCGTGAGCAGCCTCCGTCACCTCAACCTGACCCTCTGGTGCCGTGCCTGCATAGCAGGAAAGACGTTGAACCTGTAGCACGCCTGTATTGGTTCTTTGACCCAGAGCGCGGAAGCTACAGGACAACTCACGGCCAGTGGGCGGTCCAAACTGGAGGGTGGCGGCCAAGGACTTAGGCGAAGGCTCGCACTTTTATCAACTACATAGGATGACTATTAACGTCCGCAGTTCACACAGTCATACAAATTACTTACGTTTAGGTACATACACATATACATTTTCACTCAAGCATGCTTCTCGGACCTTAAGTAATGATGGAGTCTTAGGATGGAGATCGAGTAATAAACCTCGATATTGAACAGCTGTTGCCTGTCGGTATGCGTCCACTAAAAATTTTGGATTTTCTGGAAAAATTTGCCGATTCAAGGTAGAAATCATTCCTGCATCACGCGCATTTTTAAATAAGACAAAGTAGTGCGTGTTACGGGTGACTGTTCGTATAGCTTTCCCCTCATAGAATAAATTTTGCATAAAAAACATAACACTCCATCTACAATGATGTGAAATTCTAGTAAAAAGGCCGCTCAGCAAATTAGTATTCGCAATAGATTCACACAAATCATCCAAAAGTATCAACTTGTTCGAAGTAGTATCAGCAAACGACTCAATACGGTCAGCAGGAAATCCTTGTATAAATTCAATTTGAGAAAATTCTTGCTGCAATTCATCGTAAACGGGTTGCCACATGGTATAACACCACCAAACTATATCCCATTTTTGCTCAACCCAACTGAGTCGATTACGCAGGAATTCAGCTGCCCAAAAAGTTTTGCCGGAACCTGTTGAGCCAGATAAAACCATTGTGAACGGAGTGTTAAATTTAATATTGCTCATATTTCTGCAACAAATTAATCTATGAAAAAATTTCTAGTAGAATTCATATATAACGTTTTTTCAAACTCAAAACAAACTAAAATAACCAAAGTTTTTGTAGGCGGTGCAGCAAAAGTTAACTTCAAGTGCAATGTTCCTTGACGCGGAACACTTGCATGTTCAGAGCCAGCACAACAATCTGGAGTTAAATCATATACGTAAAAGTTATAACCGGTAGCGTAAGCTTCAATGTCTATCGGTAGACGAGTGCTTTCAGGATTTATATTCTGATTTAAAACCATCATACAATATGGTACACTGCTACTATGCCCAGTAGGCGACTTCAATTCTAGTGGGCGTGAGTATACCTCAGCTCCATTCATTTCCAGAGAAACTTGTTGCAATCCATTACTGTCAAAATTAAATGGATTAGATGAGTACTCGCCAGTAAAATTGCCCTGGGCCAATAGCCCAAAAGTAACCTTACATGGTAAATCACCTCCGTCAAAAATTCCCTCTTCGAAAATTGTAGCGTTAGCTGGATGAACAAAAACTCTCATTTCTTTCTGAATAAAAGGATACAATGCAGGCTCCCTTAATAGTCTAGCTTCTATACCTCGCACAGTCGACTCATTAGCAATAATTTTTCTATAATAGATAGATGCGGACTGCACATTAACTTTAAAAGGCTGGTCGCTTTCAGACATTAGGCAAAAAGTTGGTTGATTTCTGTGAAAACGTAGCAAAATATCGATACCTGGCAACAACGGTCGTGATGTACGAAACAAGTCCACAAGTATCGGGCCAAACAGGTCCACCACTTTTTCATTCTGACAAACTGCTAATCTAGAGCTAACACCGGCATTCAGCTTAGGATCACTAGAATCCATAACACCGAAACTGTCCAAGTAAAAAAGCGAGGACTTTAGAAACGAGTTCTGTGCATCCGTGTCAAAGTCAAACAATGCGGTTAAGTAAGAAGTGTACGCATGTAAATTTCTCGGAGGGCCTACCTGCACTCCATTAAACCAAAGTTCGATAGAGCTAAAAAATGAATTAAGGAAATTATTAATCGGGGTAGCCGATGGTACGTCTGCATCTAAATCCTCACTTCTGGTCACTGGTAAAACTTAAAAGACTAAGCGGATGTACATGCTAGGATCCAGAAATGCCATCGGGGTAGAGTTAATCTTGAAGTCTAAGCTGGACGTAGAATCTGATGGCAGATGTGTCTCACAAGGGGAGACACACCATTTTGAGTCTTGCACCTGATGTTGTTTGGGCACCTGAGCAAATAAATTAAACTCCGACTTGACACAGTGTACTTCATGTGTACCATTATGATGTGGAGCACTATCTAATTGACATCGACGTTTCATTATCTAAAAGTTTTCTTTTCGTTTTCTGGGACGGCCAGTCTTTTTTGCTTTACGCTTACGCTGACCAGGCTGTCGTTTGCGGGAACGAGATGGTTTAGCTTTGGGTGAGCGAAAACCGGTTTTCAGGCGTTTCAATGTTTTTGAACGTTTTCTTGTCCGTTTAACAGCTTTGCGTGCAAAAGATTTGCTATTTCTTTTGCCTAAAGCGACTGCCTTACGATTACCCACAGACCGGTTACCTCGTTTGAAATCTGCAGGCTCGGCAGAAAGTGTGGGCATCTGATAGTACGACAGAATGTGATTAGAGCAACACGACATAATGAGACATACTGTAGAACTAAAACTATACACAATTCTATAGTTCTGACTAGTCTGTGAAAGAACGAGAAAAATGAAGTTTAACGACGATCTCCATATCTAAAAAGTCTGTCATGCTGAGGCTTGGGTCGTAGGGGGCTAGAGTAAAAGACAAAATTTGTATCGGATTGGGTTCCAGTTGATAGTACTCTAAGTTAGAGAACGACTCATGCGAACCAAGTTCAAACAATCTTAATAAACGACGGCGACCTCCACACACTGATGACTCGACTACAATTTCACTATCCAGAAAGGCTAATCGTTGCGGAACAGGGTTCGCACTAATTACAAAACATTCAGTCAAAGCAACACAACGAAAGCCATAAATTGGAGCATCAATTACATTCGAAAAATTTAAGCCAGTATTATAAGGAAAAAAATTAATACAACCACGACTTGACAACACTACATGCATTATGTTAAGCAACAACCCGTACTAACTCGAAATCGTAGTACAGGCCTGCTACCAAGCACTCGTCTAGACTTTTAAGCTTGTATTGTGGGGGGTGCCTGTGCAGACGTCGAAAAACTTTTATTTTTCAGAAGAGAAATGAGTTTTGTATCCTTTTTGAAAAGTCTTGCGGTCGGACTGCACTCTGACAAAATCATTAATGTTGAATTTGAAAAAAATTTTAGCGGGTTTAATTGCGGGAAATAAAACTTTGCGAATTTGTGATTGGTTTGACCAGTTTACCTCACTAGGCGCAATTTTAATAGATCTATGTATTGACTTATTGTAACTGTTTACAACATCTTGTAGACTATGTATGTAACGCCTGTTTCCAGTGCTTGTCATAAGCTTGAATAAACGTGTCTTTAGAGTTCGTATAACGCGTTCGGCAACTACGCATTTACCGTTACTACGTTGTGGCATAATATGAACAATGCGTTCAGTTTTCAAAACCTGCTGGGTTTCGTGAGAAAGAAATTCAGTACCTTTATCGGTACACATGTACCCTGGCCGACGAGTTGTTTGTTCAAAAATGTAAGCAAAAGCATCGGCCACTGTAGACCCTTTTTTATTCTTCACCGGAACAACCCACAAAAATTTTGAAAAAACATCGATTACAACCAAAAGATAACGCATACCCCAGTTCATACGGTAGTACATTGATAGGTCAGCCAAGTCTGCCTGCCACTGCTCATCAAGTGTACTTACAGTTACTCGACCTTTTTTAAACTTATATCTAGCCTGTTTGTGCAAAACATAAGAGTCAACTGTTGCTAAAAAAGACTCCACGTCTTTACGAGTGACCGAGAGGCCCTCTGAAATAGCTGCTCTGTGTAAACGTGATACACCACCGAATGATCCAGGATTTGAGGGTGTGGTATATATACTCAGTAGCTGTTGTTCAACAGAATCAGTCATAATTATCAACTATATTACAACGAAACATGCATTCACACGGTAATAAATGGGACAATATAACATTCAGACAAATCACGATGTTAACCTACAAACTATTGTACAGAGTCCCAATCATACGCACACGCTCAAGAGGTGATAGTTGAGTAATTCCAGTGTAAGACAAAGCTTGGTCCATTAAATAATAAAGGATTTCTTCTTTACTGTAGCAACAATAATGATTTTCGATTGCTAGATGC
This sequence comes from Trissonchulus sp. WLG1_4, assembly GCA_030248245.1. Classification (NCBI taxonomy): domain Eukaryota; kingdom Metazoa; phylum Nematoda; class Enoplea; order Enoplida; family Ironidae; genus Trissonchulus; species Trissonchulus sp. WLG1_4. The sequence continues at coordinate 18,327 of JASANF010017226.1, forward strand.
AAATTAGAATCAAAACAAGCAGGACAGTTAGAAACTAGCCAGCGCAAGTTGTACAGAACTGATTGTTCAAAAGCCCCTAAATGGGAACCGCTTGGTGCAGGAGCAGGTGCTGCTGTAATGGAAGAAGTCATAGTTTGACCCAAATCCGTTGCTAGCGTATATGAATCGCTGTTGCATTCAGAAGCCATGAATGTAATAGGTATCCAGCCTGTACGGTAATGTAACTTTTGGTGACGACTAAAGTTTGACGCACTAATAAATTTCTCACAATAATTACACTTTTTCTTTTCGGCAGACATTTTAGGAAGCAAATAATTTTTCTGAAAAAAGTTTTCACAGTTATACAGATATCCGGCATAGCAGCTAAATGTTCTGCGACCATATACGCAATAGCAACAGATGATACAAAGTAGCTAACTCGTCAGGTTCAATTGACACTCCACACACTGCTGCATTCTCTAGTACCAAGTTTTTGTTGTAACATAAAGTAACATTACTATAGTTTGCAGCAAACTCACAACTAGCATTGTGGTTAACACGTAAAATGTAACCCAAGGGTTGCAAACCACAGTGGGGACCATCAAAACATCTGCTCAAAAACCTTGCAACACGCTGAGACTCGCTTTTGTTTAAACTACAAAAGTTATCGGTACCACTACAGAGTGTGTTTGTAGTACTATTAATTATACATAGATGCAGATTCTTAGTAATAATCTTTGAGTTATTGCAAACAGAACCGCAATGCAAATAAGTCTTATGACTATATTTGAGCGGTACAAGTTTAACAACCGTATAAAATATAGGAATAAACACAACTACTATAAGAACTGTAGGCAGCACCTTACGCATACATAACAACCACTCCATTGCTGAATGAAAATAATACGTACTAAATACTTGAATGCTTAATATAATGTCAAGAAAGGAAGGAATCGTCGTACAATACTTATTAGTATGCACTATGTAAATGCACGTGTCTTTGTGTGTATGTGAGGTGTGTGTGTGTGTCAACTATGTGACTTGTTTGTAGTTACTCTTATCAACTGTAATGCAGCAAAACAGACCATCGTATCATAAACACTTAGCTGAAACCGTACGAAAAACATTTAAAAAATTCATGAATACAATAAGAAGGCGACTCTGTCTGCCCGAAAAAACAGGGAAATACCACCGTAACATAAACACTTAGCTGAAACCGCACGAAAAACTTATAAAAAAATTCCGAATAAAAAAGAAGGCGACTGTGTGCCGAAAAAAATGCACAATCCAACAAGAAGGCGACTCTGTCAGCCCGAAAAATTACTAAACTAAGAATAAAGGGCGACTCTGTCTGCCCGAAAATCATTTAAAAAGGTTACAGTTATCCGCATATAGTTTAAATTTCCCTATTTTAAAACAATGCATTGTGTGTCGATTATTAGTCCTTTCTGATAACTGTCTGCAGTAATGCTTAGCCAGGGTAAATTCGAAAAGGTAACACAATATTTTGCCACGATCCTGGACAAACACTACTGCACACACCTATCAAAAAGAAACATAACTCGACACATACCATGAACTGAGGCGGCGGGCGGCGGAACAGAGGCGGCGGTGGCGGAATGGGCAGTGGAGAGGGGAGGGGCACAAGGTTTATGTACAACAATTAATTATACATTAACAAACATATATAATACATTCAGTTTCCTTCAAGTCCCTCACCCCTAGAACAGTGTGTTTCAAGTCTTTGAAGACAAATACAATTTTACACGACTGTTATAGAAGTGATAATAAAACCCCGCAAACAAAAAACCCACAACCAACTAAAAAAAACTACGCTACACC